>JAQQSY010000035.1:19932-35689 GCA_028646535.1 Procyon lotor
CTCAAAGAGCTATTGTGAGGAGAAATGAACAGACCGATGGATTGCATCTATTGTAAAACTCCAATACATCTATGAGTGGGTTCACCCGTGTTCTCCCCCCAACAAAAAAGGTGACATAAGCCTGAGCAACTCATACAGATCCTTGGAATTTGATACAGCAGAAATGGAAATGTACACATATTATTTATGTGCTGGATTGCCTTTGGTGCCATTTCTTTTCTGATGACTCACCTGATTAAGATGAGGAAGAAGAAGCAAATCATCCCCTCATTACTTGCTTGTTTTGTGTGTTTGTACAACATAATAATCTGATATATCTATATTGTGAAATGATCATCACAATAAGTCTTATTAACATTCATCACTTTACATAGTTATAAATTTTGTGTGTGTGATGAGGACATTCAAGAGCCACTCTCAGCAACTTACAAATTTGCAATACAGTATTATTTATTATAGTCACCACCCTGTACATGACAGCCATATGCTTATGTATTATATAAATAGCAGTTTGTACCTTTTGACTTCCTTCACCCATTTAGCTCACCCTCCAGCCACTACCTCAGGCTACCACTAATGCCTTCTCTCTATCCATGTGCTGCTTTTTTGCTTTTTATTTATTTTTTTAATTCTGCATCTAGGTGAGATCATGCAGGATTTGTTTTTTCTGTCTTAGTTCATTTTCATTTAGCATACTGTGCTCGGGACCAGCCATGTTATTGCAAATGGCAAAATTTCATTCTCTTTTATGGTTGATTAACATCCCGTTGTATAGATACATCACTTTTTTAAATCCATTTACCCATCAATGGCCACTTAGGTTGTTTTTGTGTCTTGGTTATTGTTACTAATGCTACATTAGCATAGGGATGCATATATCTTTTCAAGTTAGTGTTTTTGTTTTCATCAGACCAATATCCAGAAGTGGACCTGCTAGATTACATGGTGGTTCTCTTTTTAATTTTCTGAGGAACCTCCACAGTGTTTTCTGTACTGGCTGCACCAATTTACATTCCCACTAACAAGACACAAGAGTGCCCTTTTCTCTACATTCTCCAATATTTGTTATCTCTAACTGGTGAAATATGTATCTTAATGTAGCTTTGTTTTGCATTTCTCTGATGATTAGTGATGTTGAGCATCTTTCCACATACTGTTGACCATCTGTATGCCTCCTTGAAATACTCTATATTTAGATCTACTGTCCACTTTTAAATAGAATTGAATTTTTTCCATCGAGTTACATGAGTTCTCTCTATATTTTAGATACTTACCTTTTATCAGATATCAGTGCTTTTTATTTGATATGATTTCTGATATTTTTTACTTTCCATTTTGATATTGGAATAGCAGCCTCCCATTGACCCCCATAAAAGACTTACTACAGAATATCAGAGTATAAAGATGGATCTTCTGTACAACAGACTGAAAACTCGAGACTTGAGTCTTGACTACTGGTCCTTAGGTAATCACTTATCTTGTGCTAGCCTCAGCCCTCACCCAGGAAAAGATTACATATCCCAATGGTTAGAGTGGGGCGAAAACCGGGTACATTTAATTACTGGTTGCATGATCTTTAGCAAATATTGAGTCTCCAGGCATATGAGATCCACACTTAATGTGTGTGCATTTCGTATGCACAAATGGAGAATATAATGGGAATGTTATGGACTCAGTCGAGTCCCACAAAAGTCGTACATTGACATTCTAACCTCCAGTAACTTAGAATGTGATGGCTTTTGGAGCAGGGCCTTTAAAGTAAAATAAACGTAAAGTAAAATCATATGGTTGGGCCCTAAACCAATATAGCTGGTGCTTTATAAAAGGAGAATAGGTCACAGAAAAGGCAGACCTAGGGATGACCACGTGAGGATACATCTGCAGGCTAAGAAGAGAGAAGACACCAAACCTCCATACACTTTGATCTTGGGCTTCTAGCTTCCAGAACTGTGAGAAAATAACTCTGTTGTTTAAACCATCCAGTGAATGGTCTTCGTTGTGAAACTCGTAGCAAACTAATACAGGAAGAAAAAGTCCCAAATATACTTTATATCAGAGGTACCATCCTGCATCTGGCCACCAGATAACATTACATCTATCTCCATTTTTTGTTGTTACTTTTTTAATGAAAAAGAGTATATTTTGCAAAGAGTAAAAAAAAAAAAGTTTGTTTACTATTTTACCAATTCTGCTCAGAAAATTCTTGTGTATATTAAAGCAGAGCTGTTTCGTGTTGACCCAAAACTACATTGTGTTCATTGACTTATCCCTTCCGTCATCACTGCGTGCTGATGTGCAGCATGGACTGTTCCTACTGGAGACTAGGACATTCATTCTCCGTGACCCAAATGTTGTACAGGCTGCTCATATTTTCTCTCACCTCCTGTCAGTCCCCCCCCCGTACATGACACATGACACAACTGCCTAGATCCCGCTCTGATTCCACATCCCTTCTCATTCACCTACCCCCCGTTCTGCCCTCTTCTGTCCTTTGCACACCCACCATTGACTGCCAAGGCATGCCACTGCCACCTCGCATTTTCCTCTGCAGACCACCGAGTGTGTGGTTTCACAATCTTCTTTTACACCTATCAGGTTGTTGTTGTTGTTGTTTTTCATACCGAATAGATTCATTCTGTAGAGGTTCAAAAACTGGGTTTGGGGTGATTACTGTTATATTTTTACTCCTTGCAGACACTTCTTAGAAGAAAAGTTTGATAATGGTGGTACTCTGGTCCCACCTTCTGACAAAAGCCTGAACTGCAGCTTGAATATCACAAAGAAGGAAAGTAGGAAGCAGCGGCTAAGAAGCAAACCCACCACACAGAGCTTTCTAGAAGTCAGGACTTAAGGGGAGTCCTTGAGTATGACATATTGATAGGCTCTTTCTGGACACTTAGTATAAACTGAATCACATAACATATGGTCTTTTGCATTTGACTTTTTTCATTCAGCTTAATGTTTTCTTCCTTCCTTCCATCATTGAGGCAGGCAGAGAGAGGGGGAGAAGCAGGCTCCCTGCCAAGCAGAGAGCCCGATGCGGGGCTCGATCCCAGGACCCTGAGATCAAGACCTGAGCTGAAAGGAGAGGCTTTAACCCGCTGAGCCACCCAGGCGCCCCAGCTTAACGTTTTCAAGGTTCATCCATGTTGTAGCATTATCAGTACTTCATTCCTTTTTATTGGCAAAAAATAGACCGCATTTTTAATCTGTTAATTAATTGGTGGACATTCGGTTTGTTTCCACTTTTAACTCTTTTGAATAATGATGCTGCATGCATTGTGACCAAGTTTTTAGGTAGACACATGTTTTCATTTCTTCTGACCGTGTACCTAAGAGTGGAATTGCTAGGTCATAAAGTAACCCTGTCAAACTGTTTGAGGAACTGCCAGACCATGTTCATGACCCTGACAGTGTTGAGGAGTGCGGGCATAGTCTGATATTTTCTCTTGAATAGACCGTGTTTCTGGGTTTTGAGAAACAAAACCACACGGTTGAATGTCCTTCTCAGCAGGTCATATTTGTCAGGGCATAATACCCACATGACATCACTGAGTACTGGAAATGTTGACCTTCATCACAGGGCTAAGGTGGTGTGTGCTATTTCCTCCAGTATATAGTAACTATTGTCCATTCACCCACTCTGTTCCTTAGAAATGAGTCACTAGGTGTGCACCATGTGAATGTCAGTGAAGATGTTTATTGATACTAAACATCTGCACTTGGCTCAGCGTTAAACAGTTGCCAAAATGAATGTGCATTGTATTCATGGTAAAATGTGTATCCCTCAAAAGCTCTGCTACTTATGAGATCTTTCAGGTAAAAAGCATTGTGAGCTATAGAATCAATCCAAATTAAGAAAAATTTCTACCCTCCCTTCTTCCTGTCTCCCTAGAGATGATCATTACCCAGATGAGATGGTTATCATTCCCATGCATTCTTTCTTCCTTCTGCTCCAAATGAGAGCTTCCTCAAAGGAACTAGAGTATCGCTTTGCATGTTTTCACTACACACAGACACACACATACACAAACGCGACAGTGTGCTCATCCTCCTACTTTCTAATTTCACATTGAGTATGCATACATCTGTTCATATATGTATAACATGCATGTATGTATAATGCACATACACAGACAGACAAAAATCTGATTCTTATCCTCAAAAGAGAGTGTTGTGAGGAGTTCAAGGGGGAACCTCGCTCAGGATCCCAGCACAGTACTTGGTGCATCAGCCATAATGCCAAATTTTGCTGCCTTTCCATCCCAACTGCCCTGAGCCCTGACAGAGATGTTGTTTCTTGATTCATTCACTTCTGCTTTCCCTGTAACTATTCTTTCCACCTCATTTTTTAAAAACATATAATGTATTATTTGCTTCAGGGGTACAGATATGTGAGTCATCAGTCTTACACAATTCACAGCACTCACCATAGCACATACCCTCCCCAGTGTCCATCACCAGCCACCCTATCCCTCCGCCCGGCAACCCTGTTTCCACTTCATTCTTATAGCTTAGGTTAGGATTCTTTATCACGCCTTTTCATTGAATGTTTAATTCATTGGTTTTCACTTCTATTTATATAGGTTTTTTAACTTGTTTTTTCTTCTCTCATCTTATTAAGAGATAATTCACATATAACACTGTGTAAGTTTAAAAACTATAACATAATGATTTGATATATGTATATATCACAAAATGATTACTGCCATAACTTTAGTTAATACCATCACCTTGCTTAGTGATCATTTTCGTTTCTTGTGATAAGAATTTTTTAAAAGATTTTATTTATTTATTTATTTTAGAGAAAAGGAGAGTGTGCAAGTGGGAAGGGGGTGAAGCAGACTCCCCACCGAGCATGGAGCCCAACACGGGGGCTGGGATCATGACCTGAACTGAAATATAAAGTCAGATGCTTAACCAACTGAGCCACCCACGCACCCCCTGTAATAAGAACTTCTAAGATTGACTCTCTTAGTAACTTATTTTTTAAAAGATTTTATTTATTTGTTTGACAGAGAAAGAGACATCAAGAGAGGGAATACAAGCAGGGGGAGTGGGAGAGGGAGAAGCAGGCTTCCCGCTGAGCAGGGAGCCTGATGATGCAGGGCTCAATCCCAGGACCCCAGGAGCATGACCTGGCTGAAGGCAGATGTTTAAGAACTGAGCCACCCAGGCACCCCAGCAACTTTCAAATACATAATACACTATTGTTTAATTTCTTAAGGAATCTCCACACTGTTTTCCAAAGTGGCTACACTAACTTGCATTCCCACCAACAGTGTATGAGGGTTCCCCAGTGTATGAGGGCTCCCCTTTCTACACATCCTCTCCAACATTTGTCCCCCCCCCCTTTTTTTTCAACACTTGTTGTTTACTGTCTTGTTCATTTTGGCCTTTCTTACTGGTGTAAGGTGGTATCTCAATGTGGTTTTGATTTGAATCTCCCTGATGGCTAATAATGATGAACATTTTTTCATGTGTCTGTTAGCCATTTGTATGGCTTTTTTTTAAAGACTTTATTTGTTTATTTGACAGAGAGAGATCACAAGTAGGCAGAGAGGCAGGCAGAGAGAGAGGGGGAAGCAGGCTCCCTGCTGAGCAGAGAGCCCGATGCGGGGCTTGATCCCAGGAGCCTGAGATCATGACTTGAGCCGAAGGCAGAGGTTTTAACCCACTGAGCCGCCCAGGTGCTTCTCTGTTAGCCATTTGTATGTCTTCTTTGGAGAAGTGTCTTTTCATGTTTTCTGCCCTTTTTTTACACGATTATCTGTTTTTTGAGTGTCGAGTTTGAGGAGTTCATTATAGATCTTAGATATCAGGCCTTTGTCTGTGGTATCATTTGCGAATATCTTCTCCCATTCCATGGATTGCCTGTTTGTTTTGTTGACTGTTTCCTTTGCTGTGCAAAAGCTTTTGATCTTGATGAAGTCCCAATAGTTCATTTTTGCCCTTGCTTCCCTTGCTTTTGGTCATGTTTCTAGGAAGAAGTTGCTGTGGCTGAGGTCAAAAGGGTTGCTGCCTGTGTTCTCCTCAAGGATTTTGATGGATTCCTGTCTCCCATTGAGATCTTTCATCCATTTTGAGTCTATTTTTGTGTGCGGTGTAAGGAAATGGTCCAGTTTCATTCTTCTGCATGTGGCTGTCCAATTTTCCCAACACCATTTGTTGAAGACTGTCTTTTTCCATTGGACATTCTTTCCTGCTTTGTTGAAGGTTCCCTCAGATGTTCTTGAGTGCCCCTCTACCATCTCTCATGCTCTCTGTCTCTTCCACAAATGACCACTATCGTGGATTTTGTTTATCATTTCCATGACATTCTTGATACATACATATCCATTGCAATTTTGTTTAATTTTGCAGATGTTTTATACATATAATATCATGCTGTTTTAATTTTTTTTAACATTTTTTACTCAAAATGTTCTTGAAACTCATCCACATCAATGTATATAGCTATAATTCATTCTTTGAAAATGAAGTGTTTTGTCTACTATGGACCACAGGTCAGTATTTCTGTTGGGATTATGTTGTATCTGCCTTTGGGATTATGTTGTTTAGGTCGTCTCTCCAATGACTAAATATTTCTCCACTTGACCATTTTTGGATTAAAGAAAGTGTGTTAGAATCATCTGTTATTAGTATGTTTTTTCTTTCCCCCCTTGTACCTACTATAGTTTTTGTGCTATGAATACTTTAGCTGTGTGATTGGTTATGTATAAGTATTCATACTGCACATCTTCCTTGTGAATTTTAGCCATTAGCATTAGAATCTGCTTTTTTGAAAATCCATTTTTATCTCAATTGTATTCTTTCTAATAACAAGATATAACCCCTTTTCCCTTGTTGTTGGCAATTGCGTGATATATCTATTTCTTACTTAAAAATTTTTAACCTATCTGAATTCCTTTGTTCTGTTTGTTTGTTTGTTTGTTTGTTTGTTTGTTTTTGAAAATAGTGGGGCAGAGGGAGAGGGAGAGAGAATCTTAATCAGGCTGCTGGCCCAGCATGGAGCCTGACACGGGGCTGGATCTCACAACCCTGAGATCATGACTTGATCCTAAATCAAAACTCTAACACTTAACTGATTAAGACACCCAGGCGTCCCTGAACTCCTTTGTTTAATGTTTACCTCTGGAAAACACATAGTTTTAGATTGTCTTACAAGATGCAGTTTGAGAATGCTTTTCTTTTACTGGGTGATTTGAACATATTTCTATTTACAGATATGATCCATGTCTGATCTTTGTGTTTAATTCCACCACATATTCATGGTCTTCACTGTGTTCCTCCACTCTCAAAAGAAATAAATCTCTCCTAGAGATCCTTCAGACTGAGCAGAAGGGGAAGGAAATAGATACATATCTACATGTCGGATAAGCTTTAGGGATATTCATTTATAGATGTATTACCTGAAGATAATGGGAGTGAAAAGGAAATCATTGTCTCTTTCTTCTTTTTTTCTTATGTTCCTTCTCATCTTTTTAAACTTCCATTTTGACACCGGTACCTTTCTGGTACCTTTGACACTGGAATGTTGCTACCTTCCTTTGAGTGGCCGAAAGTAGACACGACAGAACAACAGAGTATTAAGTTGGGTGTGCTGTACAACAGACTGAAGTCAGGAGACTTGGTCCCAAATACCCGACCGGTCCTTCCATTGTAGTACCCTGGACAGTCATTCCCCCTGTGCTGGCCTCAGCCCTAACACAGAGTAGAGCCAGCACAGACTTAGCAAACCTTCTATATTATATAATACTACCCAGCAAAAATCAATGATCCCGAGACACTTCTGGATTCTCAAGTGCCTTTGGGATCACGAAAGGTTAAATAATGTGAGTTTTCGACCTGGATTTCATAGTATTTCAGATCCAATGAGAAATCAGTGGGGCTGTACTTTATAAGCCTACTCAGTTGAAGAAAAGACCTGATGATGCAAGATAAGAGAGAGCTTACATATATATATGAAGTCTGGAAGGGCAGTTGCTGGCAGAAACGTAGTTAAGGGTTGCCCAGGAAAAATTCCGTCTACCTTAACTGTCCCGAGGAAGTGTCAGGTACCATTTTTGTACCAAGCGATGAATGTAAATTGTGTGTGTGTGTGTGTGTGTGTGTGTGTGTGCGCGCGCACGCGCGCGCGTGCGTGTGTGTGTTTTTATGTCCCCATCCAGCTATACCATCTCCATACGTTCTCACAGTTGCAACACTATTCTCAGTTCAGACAGGAGCTGGACCTCCAATGTCAGTTTCAGATAGCTCAAGAAAAGTATTTTTTCTATATCTTAGAAAAGTGACGGATACAGAGGGATTGTACCAGTGAAGCAAAAATCCCAAAAGCAGCTGATCCCATAATATCAAGCTCCTAACTTCCTTTCTCAGAGGCGCTGTCTTAAATGTGAACCCTGGGTGGCATTATATTTCCTCCACTTCTGTTGTTGTTGTTCTTTAATGAAAAGGAGTACTGTACAAAGCAAAATGGAGTCTCTCATGTCAAGCAGGAGCCTGCATCCAGCAGAAGCCTGTGTCAAGCAATGACACAAGCAGTTAAGGTACTGAGCTAAGAGATATCATGGGGACCAACATCAGCTGACACCCCAGAACTGATAAGAAGCAAAAGCAGAAGACGTCTGCAGAGACCCAAAACTGATTAAATCTCTTTAAAAAGAGGAGGATTTGGGCAGCAAACTGTCAGAGTCTTCAGACCTGACCCCTCTATGTCTGACCACTTAGAAAAGGCAATTGCCCTCGGCAGGAAGCCTGCTTCTCCCGCTACCATTCCCTCTGCTTGTGTTCCCTCTCTCGCTGTGTTTCTCACTGTCAAATAAATAAAAATCTTTAAAAAAAAAAAAAAAGAAAAGAAAAGGCAATTGCCCCCGAAGGCTTTGCCTGACTGATCGCCAAACAGAACCGAGAACCTTCACTGCTTGAACATCAGAAGCAGTAAGTGCGGAGTGCTGACCTGGACCAGACCGAGGCCTTATCTCAACTGGACCGAGGCCTTATCTCAACTGGACCGAGGCCTTATCTCAACTGCTGGCCCACAGACTGACTTCGAGTCTGGTTCGTTAATTTACAACACCCTTTTGTTATCTTGCTTGCTGTGTGGTTTCTCTTATGTTCTGCTCTGTGTGCTATGTAAGAAGCCAAGTTTAATCACATGATGAAATGTCACTGAGTTTGGAATTTGGAACCTACTTTATAAGTGTGATTTAACTTTGCCTTATGATTGGATAAAGCCGACATTGTGGAAAGACACAACCCACGTGCGCATCTTCATAGCATGCTCATGACAAGTACGTTTTACAAAGGGTAAAAAATAACACGAAGTGGTTTGTTTACCATGATACCGATTCTGCCTGGAAAATTCATATCTAAAGTAAAGTAGTTCCATGTGCTGTTGAACCAAAACTACATCATGCTCATTGACTTACCTCTTTCCTCATCACTGTCAGCTGATGTTCAGCGTGGCCTGTCTGAAGGGACCCTATCAGAGAAAAGGGCATTCATCATTCATTCTCCCACCCTCGTACAGGCTGCCCAGACCTTCTCCCACTCCTTGTCTGTCAGCCCCCGTCCGTGACACAGGACACAGCTGTGCAGACCCCGCGCTGCTGCCTCATCCTCTCCCAGGCACCTACCCCCTGTTCTGGTCTGCACAGCTCTTCACACACCTGCCTCAGAGTGCCAGGGCATGCCGCCTCCACCTAAGGTTTCATCCTCTGCAGGCCCAGGGGCGTATTTTTTCATAGTCTTCTTTTACTCCTATCGGTGTTTTTTCCTAGACAGAATTAGAACATTCTATGTAACTTCAAAACCTGGGTTTTAAAGGTTATGTTTATTTTACTCCTTGAGGACTTCTAGGAAACCTTCACGATGGTGGTACGTTGGTGCCACCTTGTGACAGAAGTCTGAACTACAGCATGAACGTTTGTGGAGCCGCTAAGTGGGAAGAGGGCGCATGACTCAATCCCACTAGATCTTTCTGGAAGTCAGGATAGAAAGGAGGGAATTCCTTGGACACAACTATATTGATGGCCTCATTCTGGATATTTCATATAAATGGAATTACACAATATATAGTCTTTTGCATATTTGGCTTCTGTCGCTGGCGTAGTTTTCAAGGTTCATCCACATTGTGACACGCGTCAGTATTTAATTTCCTTTTTTTTTTTTTTTTTTAAAGATTTTATTTATTTGACAGCAAGAAACACAGTGAGAGAGGGAACACAAGCAGAGGGAATGGTAGCGGGAGAAACAGGCCTCCCGCGGAGCAGGGAGCCCGATGCGGGGCTCGATCCCAGGACCCTGGGATCTGACCTGGGCTGAAGGCAGATGCTTAACAACTGAGCCACCCAGGCGCCCCTAATTTCCTTTTAATCGCCCAATAATGTGCCTCACTTTTTATCCCCTCATCGAATGATTGACATTTTCCACTTTGGGCTATTATGAATAATGATTCTATCTTTGTACATTTGTATACGAGTTTTTATGCAGACTTCTGTTGTCATTTGTCCCGGCTGCTTACCTAGGAGTGGAGTTGCAGAATCTCTGTTGAACTGTTTGAGAAACTGTTAGACGGTTTTCATGACCCTGACAGTCTTCAGGAGTGCAAGCATATTCAGCTATTTTTCTCCTGATTGGACTGTGGTTATGGGTTTTGAGAAAGAATACCACAGTTAAAGTCTCCTCATTATACCTCATATTAAGGAGGAATAAGACCCTTTCGATATCATTGGGTGGTTAAAGATGTTGACCCTCTTCACAAGGTTAAGGGGATTTTTGTCTAATATCTCCAGTGTACAGTAACTATTTTCCATTCACTTACTCTGTTCTTTAGAAAGAAGTCACTAATTCTGTCCTGCCTTCAGAGGTGGGAGGTAGAATTAAAGTTCACTTCCTGGAGGAAGAGGATCTATATATATTATTTTAAATTATTTGATAAAGACAGTTTGCCACTTGTGACCCATTTTTATTAGTTAAAACATTTATGTATATCAGTATGAATTCATATCTACTTATTTTCTCATTAAAAAAATAATGTATATAAACAAACACAAACGAACATATAGACCAACAAAAGTAAATGACAAGAAATAAAAGAAACTAGTCAGAATGAACCCCAAGAATAAGATTTATATAATATCAGAACAAAAGCAAATATACAGAAACACTGACAGAAGGATAAGATGGGAGGGTGGTTATAACTCCTAGCGAGTGAGGAAGGTTATTTCAGGTCTTCCTGGCTTTATCGTTGTATTAAGCCTCTAGTTGTAATGTTAAGTAGTTAAAAAAAATTTTTTTAAAAACCAAGAAATGTGAAAACAAGTGAATAAAAAAATAGAAAGAGGGGCATCTGGGTGGCTCAGTGGGTTAAAGCCTCTGCCTTCAGCTCGGGTCATGATCTCAGGGTCCTGGGATGGAGCCCCGCATCGGGCTCTCTGCTCAGCGGGGAGCCTGCTTCCCACTCTCTCTCTGCCTGCCTCTCTGCCTACCTGTGATCTCTCTCTGTCAAATAAATAAATAAAATCTTTAAAAAAAAAAAAGAAAGAAAGAAAATAAGAAAGAAAAAACTTGTATCTATGAAATATAAAGAGTTGAGGGTATTATCAGGAGCTTAATATATTGATTTCCCCTGATGTTGGGGATTTAAAATTTTATGGGGACCCTGTGGTTATTGTCCTTTTGTTTTTTGACTTGTCTTCTGGGGGAGGGGCCTTCCGCGTTGTTTTTTAGTCAGTCTTGCTTGGGTTGAGTCACCCTGCCCCCCAATCAAGGAGCTGGGCTCTGTGGAAACCGGTTTCTCAGTCTCTTGCTTTCTGAAGGTTTTTGGCCTTTTGTAGCTTTTTCACCTTTTTGGAGAGTCCAAGTTAGGAATCTGCCCGTATGGACCCAGACTTCTGCATCACAGAGAAGCCTCAGTCTGCTCCCCTCTGGGTGGTCCAGAGCACACACTCCCCTCCGCCAAATTCTGCTCACAGCGCAGCCTGTCAGAGGTGGTGCTCACCCCCAGCCACTGTTCAGTGGCTTCGCAAGCACCCCCTGGGCTCCAGGCCCACGCAGGGTGTGCTCAGATTCCCACTGGAGACCAGGTTGCCCGCCTGCGCTCTCTCTGGGGCCAGCTGGGAGTGCCCCAACCCTGCCACACAGGCCATGAATATCTTGCCGTCAGGGTGCACAGTCCAGAGAGTGCTGTACACAGAGAAAAGCTGCCGGCTCCTGGACCACACCAGACTCTCTAAGGCGCTTGCAGGAGTGTGCCCCGCCCACAAAATGGTGCAAGGAGCGAAAAGCTGCAGGCTCACAAACCATGGACTGGACCCCCACCAGTCTCTCCTTGAGGCCAGTGGTGTTCTTCCTGGGAACATGGGCCAAGGACCATGCCCCCGATCACCCCTTTCCACTAGTTGCTTCTCAGAACCTTTTGCTCTTTTTAAGTGTTTTTAACTGGACTCTAAGTTAATGCTAGTCCCCAACCACTGGGCACTTTCCTTTGGGGTATTACTGTCCTTGGATCTCTTCTGGTGGCTCCTTCCCCCTTTTGTTTATCCTCTGATATTGGTTCTAGTGTTCCCACTTTGCTTTACCTCTCCACTGCTGTCTTCTGCTCCTGTAGAGATCCAGAAGTGAAAAATTTTGCTCCTCAGGCTGATTTCATGGGTTCAGTGTGTTCTGATAGATATCCAGCTCACTTTAGGGGACAGGTGGCAACAGGATCTCCTACTTCTTCGCCATCTTGCCCCCCTCCCAGAAGTTCCTCAAAAAATGAAAAATAGAACTACTCTATGATCCAGCAATTGCCGTACTAGGTATTTATCCAAAGGATACAAAAGTAGTGATTTGAAGGGACATATGCACCCTGATGTTTATAGCAGCGTTATCAACAATAGCCAAATTATGGAAAGAGCCTAAATGTCCATCAACTGATGAATGGGTAAAGAAGATGTGAGATACACACACACACACACACACACACGCACGCACACGCACACACACATATATATACATATACACACATACACAATGCAACAACGTGGTTGGAACTAGAGTGTATTATCCTAAGCAAAATAAGTCAGCGAGAGAAAGACAAATATATGATTTCACTCCTATGTGGAATTAGAAACAAAACAGGTGAACATAAGGGAAGGGAAGGAAAAATAAAATGAGATAAAAACAGAGAAGGAAGCAAACCATAAGATACTCTGAAATATAGGGTCGATTGGGTGGCTCAGTCGGTTTAGTGTCTGACTCTTGGTTTTGGCTCAGGTCATGATCTCAGTGTCTTGGGATAGAGTCCTGCGCCAGGGTCTGCACCCATTTTGGAGTCTGCTGGAGATCCTCTCTCTCTCCCTCTGTTCGTCCCCCTGCTCTCTCTCTCTCAATCTCTTTCTCTCTCTAAAATAAATAAATAAATAATATAGTCTTTTTTTTATTAAAAAAATTTTTTTAAAAGACTCTTAAATATAGAGAAGAAACTGAGGGTTGCTGGAGGGGAGGCAGGTGGGGGATGGGCTAAATCAGTGATGGACATTAAGGAGAGCAATTGTTGGGATGAGCCCTGGGTGTTTACATAAGTGAAGAATCACTCAATTCTACTCTTGAAACCATTACTGCAGTATCTGTTAACTAACTTGAATTTAAATTTTAGAAAAGGAGTTTTGATTAAGAGACACTAGGGGGCGGTGTTATCAGTGCAAAGATTGCCCTGAGAGGTGTCCTAGTCTTGGAAGATGAGCTAGTTCTTGCAGGGTCACCACCGTGTAAAATCATGGCCATGCTGAGCAGTTAGCCATCTGTGCCCAAAAACTAAGAAACTGATTATAATCGTGTGACTAAATGATCTAGATACATATACTACAAATGTAATTTAAGAAGTCTTTTATAGGGACACCTGACTGGCTCAGTTGGTTAAGCAGCTGCCTTCGGCTCAGGTCGTGGTCCCGGGGTCCTGGGATGGAGTCCCACATCGGGCTCCTTGCTCAGCAGGGAGCCTGCTTCTCCCTCTGCCTCTGCCTGCCTCTCTACCTGTTTGTGCTCTCTCACTCTGACAGATAAATGGATAAAATCTTTAAAAAAAAAAAAAAAAAAGAAGTCTCTTATATAATGGAATATTATGCCCCCATCAGAAAGGATGAATACCCAACTTTTGTATCAACATGGACGGGACTGGAAGAGATTATTCGGAGTGAGATAAGTCAAGCAGAGAAAGTCAAATATCCTATGGTCTCACGTGTGGAGCATAAGGAAAAACATGGAGGACATTGTGAGAAGGAAAGGAAAGCTGAATGGGGGAAAATCAGAGGGGGAGATAAACCATGAGAGACTGTGGACTCTGAGCAACAGACTGAAGGTTTTGGAGGGGTAGGGGTGGGGGGTTGGGCGAGCCTGGTGATGAGTATTGAGGAGGGCACGTATTGCATGGAGCCCTGGGTGTGGTGCATGAACAATTAATCTTGTAACACTGAAAAAGTAAAAGTATTTGGGGGAAAAAAGATCTCTGCATGTTGGAAGAGGGAAAAAAAAAAGAAGTCTCAGAGTAGGGGCGCCTGGGTGACTCAGTGGTTTAAAGCTCTGCTTTCAGCTCGGGTCATGATCTCAGGGTCCTGGGATCAAGCCCCACATGGGGCTCTCTGCTCAGTGGAGAGCCTGCTTCCTCCTCTCTCTCTGCCGCTTCTCTGCCTACTTGTGATCTCTCCCCTCTCTGTCAAATAAATAAATAAAATCTTTAAAAAAAAATAATTAAGCAGGTGGCGTTCCACCCTGAACAGGCCAGGCTTCCTGGCTGCTCGGCTTCCAAGACATAAATCATCCTCTCCCCTGAGACCTGTTGCTAATGCATGTTTTTCTTAAGATAATATTTAAGTATGCTTGCCAGGCTAACACAATTTCTCATGGGTTATATTTTAAGCAGTACATTGTTTAGAGGGATGGTTACATTTCCCCCTTTTTGTTTGTGCAAAATCGAAAGTCGATTTTGCAACTTCTTGATCCATCAGTCGTTGGAAGAATTTCCGTGCCCATCTGAGGACTAAACATAAAAAGATTATAGCAATAAAAGGAATAATCATTCCACCTATAATACCAAGACTAGTTTGTTTAATTCAAGTAAAAGGGTTTAGATCAGACAGAATATCATTAATCCTTTGTGCAAAACTCACTCCTGGAACTGATTGAAATGATGAGTGATGCCTTGAATAGTATTTTGAAGCTGTTTAATATCTAAAGTTAAATTATCACCATCATGATTGGTAATATGATGGCGAAATCTTGTTCCATGATATTTCTGATTCATTATAGGCGTAGGGAGTAACACAGAAGGAAGAAACATTCCAACCACATACAAGGTGGAGCCTAAGCTTTATATTTTGAAGATCATCTCCTATATATGTATATTATGACTGATTCTAAATCAGAGATTCTTTCATCTAATTTTTGATCTATGATAGTTTGTTGATTCCAAACTTTGCTAGCATGCTTGTGCCACTTTTGTGCAAACTGTGTAGTTTGTACAGTCTGATGCAAAGCTATTCTTGCAATGGTAGCCATAGCAGTAATGGCTGTAATTCCTGAAACAGGTGCTGTAAACAGCCCAAGAAATCTTTTTGTTCTACGGACCCAGTCCTTCAAAACTGTTAAAAGTACATGCACAGGGGCGCCTGGGTGGCTCAGTGGGTTAAAGCCTCTGCCTTCAGCTCACGTCATGATCTCAAGGTCCTGGGATCGAGCCCCACATCAGGCTCTCTGCTCCACGCCCCCCCCC
>JAQQSY010000035.1:35789-47733 GCA_028646535.1 Procyon lotor
TGACAAAAACATAGGAATCTTTAACACAGGCTCTTTACCCATTCTTCTCTCATTAGGAAAAAGGAGAATGCCTAGTTATCAGACTGATAAATATAAGAGCCTTTCCAAACCCTTAGGTGATTTAAAGCGGTGGTGACCTTCCATAAATTCTTTTGTCTTTTACGATAATCAACAAAAGGGGATGGCTCTGAAAGCCCTTGCCCATGCCAGACCAGAGGCGCATCTCCCCAAGTTAAGGTCTGTAGTAAAATGAGGTCATCAAAAACTTGCCATTTTAAATTCCGATAGAGAAGCAGGGTTTCCCAGTGCAATTGGTGACTGCCATCCCCTTAGGGGATCAGTCTCATACAATTCCATAGGAATCATTAATAACAACACTGGGGTAAGAAGCTCGACAATCCTCCCATAAAGGGCGAATTCCCTCATCAGACCACATCTGTGTCAGTTTGCATTTGGGAATCAGGGGTGCTGCTGTGTTATAGCTAAGATCCTCATATTCACTGGTTTGGAATCCTTTAGTGGAGAGTAAATGTAACTGAACTTTAGTCAGATTATTATTAGTAGGAGGGGCCACCAACCCTCTTTGATCATCAGGGATAAGGCAGCTGGAATGATTGCCGATACATATTGGTCTATTTTGATATCCCAAAGTAAGATTATTTGTGCCCTCCTCTTGGGGCAATGATGACAATCTGTGATCCAATATTCCAGGTACCCATTTTGAGGCATTCAAATAAATTGGTATTATATCTTCTCCCCATTCCACTGGACGGAGCAGAGGAGGATTAGGTATATAAGCCCAAAATGTAAAGTTATCTATTTGTGCATAACATCCCGGAAGACTTACAGCTACCGCGATGAGGGCCATCATAGTTACCGCCATGTTGTTAGGGGTGAAAGAACACTGCTCATTCTCCAGAACTTCTTCTGCTTTCTTGGTCAGCTTCTTTATCTGACCCCTTGTAGGGATCTTTGCTTGGTCCGTCCCAGGCATTGTGTTTCGGGTGCTCTTCAATGTGAGACCCTCGAAGCTGATGATCGGTGGGTCTGGTTCGAATCTGAATCTTTTCCTCTTGCTCATGATGAACCTTTATGAAACGAGAGGGCACCCATACGGGCTTGCCGGCCTCGTCAAGTAATACACATGCATATCCTTTTCCCCAGGTAACTAAGTTACCAGGGAGCCATTGACTAAAAGTAATATTTTTCCACCAAATTGGAAGATATAAGTTGTCTTGTTTTTGTTTACTAAAATGTCCCTTCTACTGCTGCAGTGTTTTTATCACAATTCAAAAAATTAGGAGTAATAAAAGTTGTGCTAGTATTTCTTTTTTTTGTGTGTGCTAGTATTTCTTGAGGAGGACCTTGTATTCCCCTTTTTTGTTTATGAAGCTGTAATTTTAATATTTGATGAGCTCACTCTACAATTCCTTGTCCTTGAGGATTATATGGGATGCCAGTGGAATGTTTAATATTCCATAAATTAAAGAAGGATTGTAGCTTATTGGAAATATAAGCAGGTGCATTATTGGTTTTTATAACCTTGAGCATTCCCATGACTGCGAAGGCGGAATGGAGATGCCTAATAACATGTGCAGCAGTTTCTCCTGTTTGAGCTGTAACCCATATAAAGTGAGACTGTGTATCTATAGTGACATGAACAAAAGATTGTCTCCCAAATGAAGGGATGTGAGTGATATCCATCTGCTATATTTCATTTGCAATTATGCCTCGTGGGTGGACACCCACTGCCTGTGTAGGCAGACTGATGGCAGCACAAGAAGGGCAGGAGTGGAGTGGACAATAGAGTTTGCTTGCTCTTTAGTAATAGGGAATTTATGTCGAAATCTTTTTTGGTTTACATGTGAAAGAGAGTGAAAATCGGATACTTCCTGAAAAGCTGAGAAAAAACAAGAGAGTCAGCTATTTCATTACCTTTGGTTAATAGCCCAGGAAGGCGGGTGTGACTTCGGATGTATGTAGCATAGAAAGGGGCAGAACACTGATGAATAAGGGTTGTAAATGATGAAATAATGAGTAAAGGAAGATATCAGATGTAGAAATAGTAGCAGTTTCGATATGCTGTAAAACATACACTCTATATAAAGAATCAGATAACAGATTAAATGCAGAAGAAACATCTTGAATGGGGCGCCTGGGTGGCTTAGTGGGTTAAAGCCTCTGCCTTGGGCTCAGGTCATGATCTCAGGGTCCTGGGATCGAGCCCCGCATCGGGCTCTCTGCTCAGTGGGGAGCCTGCTTCCCCCTCTCCCTCTGCCTGCCTCTCTGCCTACTTGGGATCTCTCTCTCTGTCAAATAAATAAATAAAATCTTAAAAGAAAAAAAAGAAACATCTTGAAACAATATAATTACTGCCATTAATTTTTATTTCTGTGCTGAAAGACCCGTAGTAGATATGATTTTTTGAGGTAGAACCATAATAACGTGCTTTGCCTTTGACAGAGCCATCAGAAAATAAGTAAGGACATCTTTTATTGGATTTTTAGAAGTGATTTTAGGAAGGACAAAAGCAGTACATTTTAAAAAGGAAACAACAGGTAAAGAGGGATAATGAACAGAAGTGTTTCCAGTAAAGCCGCTAAGGGCAATTTGCCAATTTAAAGATTTTGTTTATTTGACAGCGAGAAACACAGCGAGAGAGGGAACACAAGCAGAGGGAATGGTAGCGGGAGAAGGAGGCTTCCTGCCAAGCAGGGAGCCCGGTGTGGGGCTCGATCCCAGGACTCTGGGATCATGACCTGAGCCAAAGGCAGACGCTTAACGACTGAGCCACCCAGGCGCCCCCAATTTGCCAATTTAAATTATTCTGGAATGCTGTTTCAATTTGTATCTTATTTAAAGGCAAAACAATAACCTTCGGATCATATCCTTGTATTTGGCGAGTTCTTTTTCTTCCTAATTGAATAATGCTGTCAATATGGTCTGTATAGATAGTGAGTGTTTTAACAGTATTATTTGGAAGAAAAATCCATTTTATGATTAGTTCTTTCTATCTAATTAATCCAGTGGGTGCATGTAGGGTATGAAAAATAAGATCTAATGGTATCTCAGTTTGGACTCTATCCATTTGCGTTGATTGAATCTAGTTTCTAACAAATTATAATTTTTTAAGGCCTCTTTTGATAGAGTCCTAGGGCTGTTTAAATTAGGATCTCCCTTCAAAGAGGCAAATAGATGCTGCAAAGCATAAGTGGGAATTCCACTTTTAGGTCTTATCCAATTAATATCTCCCAATAATTTTTGCAAATCATTTAAGGTCATAATTTTATCTCTACCGATTCCAACTTTCTATGGTTTAATTGAGGTACTATCCAAAATGAACCCCAAATATGAGAAAGGTATGGTGGTTTTTATTTTTTTCTGGACCTATAATTAGTTTGTATTTTTCAAATTATAATTGAAGCATATTAAATGCATCCTGCAATTGTACGTTATCAGAGGCTGCACATAATATGTCATCCATATAATGGATAAGATAGATTTGTGGAAATTGATCTCTGACCGGCTGTATAACTTTTGCCACATATTCCTGACAGATAGTAGGGCTACTTAACATTCCCTGCAGTAAAACTTCACATTGATATCATTTGACTAGTTCTTCTAAATTTACACTGGGAATTGTGAAAGCAAAACTAGATTAGGCGAAGGCAATCCTAGTTGGAGAGACCCCATGGGTTGGATAACAGAATTAACCATATGGTCTATTAAAAGACTCCACTTTCCTGATTTTTTCTTAATAACAAGGACAGGCAAATTCCAAGGACTGTGAGATTCTTCAATATGCCCTTTTCTTGTCTGTTCCTCAACTAGGGCTTGTAAAGTAATTTCTCTTGTGTTAAGGGCCACTGCTCCACCCAAACAGGTTTGTTACTTTTCCAATTTAACTTAATGGATTCTGGAGCAGTGGCCCTTAGTGAAAAATCTGGGAATCCTCCTTAGGGGAAGGTATAACCAGAGAGGCTCCCATTGACTTAGTAAATCTCAACCCCAAAGGTTAATGGGCAAGTCTACAATATATGGCTGCAGATACCCCTTTTGACCCTCAGGTCCTTCACAGAAAAGAATATTGGAGCTCTGATGCACATTGTTAGCCTGTCCTAATCCCATAATAGTAACAGAAGATGAATTATAAGGCTATTTTTTAGGCTATTGTAATGAGCTTATGATAGAGATATCGGCTCCAGTATCAATTAGACCCGAAAATTCTTTTCCTTGTATTTTTAACATGACAAGTTGGTTTATCTTGATAAATTTTCTCAGTCAAATATGCCCCAGTTTTTTTAGTGCTTCCAAACCCATTAGAGTTTCTTTGTTTTTAAAGTGACCCTGGAGATAGAGTAAAAGTAGCAACTGAGTAATGCAGTCTCCTGCTTGAAAACAGTATGGAGTCACAGTAGTTAACATCACTGAAATTTTACCAGTATCATCTGAATCAAGAACGCTGGTGTGAACTAGTAGTCCTTTTGAAGTAAGGCTAGACCTTCCCAAAAGTAACCCAGTGGTTCCCTTTGGTAAAGGGCCAAAAACGTTAGTTGGAATTTTAGTGGGAAGCTTGGCAGGCATTAAGAGATGATCTTTGGGAATGGGGATATCTAGTCCAGCACTACCAGGCGTAGTGTGTAAAAATTTAAAAATGCTACATTTGTCTGAAAGCTGGGTGTTAAGGGAGAATTGACCCCTTGTTTTTCGGGGCTGAGGGCTTGCCCCAAAATAAGTTTCCCTGAAGCGGGGGGACCCATCTTTGTGAAATTTGGAATGACATTGCTTTGCCCAATGGTTTCCTTTTTTACATTTAGGACAGAGGTCTGGTGAATTATTTTTTGCATTTCGCAGAGGGAATTTTCCTTTTTGCCTTTATTGAGCCTTAGTATGCCCTGTCTGCCCACAGCTGAAACACTGTCCTTTGAATTTTCCTAAGGTCAGAGCAGCCATTGTTCGAGCTAACAAATCAGCTTTATAGGTCTCTGTTCCCACTCCTTGGCGTAGCTTAATATGTCAATGTTCCCTTGCCTTTAAAGGGTGTAATCAATTTCTTACAATCAGCATTGGCATTTTCATAAGCCAACAGCTGAAGAATAGTATCAGCAGCCTCAAGATTATTTATCTGTCTTTTAACAACTTCTTGTAATATCACAATAAAATCAGTATAGGGTTCTTTTGGACCCTGTATCACTTTTTGAAAAGAAGAACAATTCTCTCCTTGGGATTCTATTCTCTCCCAGGCTCTCAAACAACAGCACCGGAGCTGGTCAATAGCTCCATAGAGAATGAACTCCATAGTTTTGTACTGCTTGTTTTAATTCCTTCAATAATTTGAAGGGAAATGGCTCATGTATGGCCTCACAGATACCATTAGGGTGGTTAGGATCATGTCCTGGAGCGACATGTTCTCTAATAGTAATCGGGAAATTAAAATGCAAGGCATCTAGGTCTCCTGCTTGCTTTGCTTCAAGGAGGCCCTTTTGAATGGCTGATAGCATTGATTTTTCATCCTTTTCACTAAATGGTGCCTTCTCATAGGCACCATTTAGGAGCCGATGGCGGCGGTGCCACTTGCCATGGCACAGTAGCAATTGTTCCCTCTTTTGTTCTGTTGTGGGAGGAGGAGGGGGAGGAAATTCCTCCTTTATGATGACCTTAGTCATTTATTTTCCCTCCAGGATGGCATGTTCAGGTTCCTCTTTTTTAGTTTCTCTTGAACATTCATTATCGCTATCTGAATCAGGGGCTTGTAAAGGCTTCAGAACAGAGCGAATAAGGGTCCAAGTGGACCATATAGTAATCGGAATTGGTTTTCCTTTAGCATGCAAAAGTTTTAACTCATGACCTACTTTTCCCCATGTCCGTAAATTTATAGTCCCTAATGTAGCGAACCAGGAGCAATATTTTTTAATTACCTTTAAAAGCTCCAAAAGTTGGCCCTCGCTGACTTTTGCTCCCCCTACCTTTAGGAGCTGTCTCGGTAAGCATACGTAAGGGTGATATTGGTCTGTGCTGTCTATATCTGCGATAAGTACCCACAACTCACCAGTGGGAAAAAGGCACAGCTGTGCAAAAACTCGCATTGGGACTTCTCTGGTTTTGATTCAGGTGCCTGTTCAGGCGCCACTTGCCGCTTCCTGATGCTGCAGAAGAATGAGGCACAAACAAGTCAGCTGCAAGAGAAAGGGAGCAGGGTTGACGGTAGAGAAGACTGTCGCCTCGAACAACTCCTCAGTCCCGTGTTTATTAGATACAAGATAATAACTAACAAAAGAGCAGAAGACAGCTATACATTAATCATATGCCTTGTAGATAAACAAGAAGGAGTATGAGTTATACATTGATTACAAATCTTATAGATAAGCAAGGAGAGTAGAGTGTATATGGTCAAGCAGTATAGAATTAATAGTTGAGCAAGCACATTTAAGGGGATAATCTTGATTAACGGTAGGCTGTCTCTGAGGCAGGGGAGATAGCATCAAAATGAAGCAGGCGGCCTTCCACCCTGAGCAGGTCAGGCTTCTGGACTGCTTGGCTTCTAAGACGTAAACCATCTTCTCCCCCAGAGGTCTGTTGCTTGCTAATGCATGTTTTTCTTAAGGTAACATTTAAGCATGCTTGCCAGGCTAGTACAATTTCTCATGGGTTATATTTTAAGCAGTACATCGTTTTGAGGGACGATTACAAGAATGCATCAAATTTATTCATTATAAAAATGATGTTGGAGGGGTGCCTGGGTGGCTCAGTGGGTTAAAGCCTCTGCCTTTGGCTTGGGTCACATTCTCCAACATCATTTTTAAAATGATCTCAGGGTCCTGGGATCGAGCCCCGCATTGGGCTCTCTGCTCAGTGGGGAGCCTGCTTCCCCCTCTCTCTCTGCGTGCCTCTCTGCTTACTTGTGATCTCTCTCTCTGTGTCAGATAAATAAATAAAATTTAAAAAAATAAAAACTTTGGTGGGCAACGAATCACCTGGGAATATCTGATGTCATCATAAATGCCTGTCATCTTCTCTCATCACAAATTCTTAAACCTAGGTTATTACCAAATTACACACTATTGCTATACCATAGTGTTTGGAATCATTTCCTAAAGTCAGTATTACTTTCTTGTGGTTATCTTGCTTACTAGTTATTCATTCATTAAAACAGGCTTTTTATGGGTGTCTATGACACATTGATATTGTGCTATCCATCTTGGAGCACACAACTGAGACTGTGCTGGAGGCCCATCACAGGGCATCACCTGGGGACTCTGGGGCCTCTCTCTGTCAAATAAATAAATAATGTGGCTTACATTTGTCACAAGGCAGGTGGGATTCCTGTAACTGAACCCCAGAACTGGACAGACGTTTCCACCCAGCAGTGCTTCATAGGGATGATCAGTAAGTTCGAGGACTGAAACGCATGTGTATCTGCTGTCTGATAAAGGCATCCTGGCTATGTATAGTCAGGAGAAGTGGCTTCTTTGCAAGGCTGTCTCTGTAGCAGAAGAAATTACCTCAGGACCCTTTTTAGATAACTTCTCAAAATCAATAATATCCCTGGTTCTGATTGTATACTCAACATACCACCTTCTGAAGAAATGGCTTTTTATAGGCCTCAAGTGTAGCAATATGCATTCATTGTCTTATTAAGCAGAATGGCAGTAGAGGCTCATCATGTGAAAGAGGATTGGAATAAATTTCTAAATTGGAGGAATAGGATGAAATTTACATACATCATTCTAAGTTTCTCCTAGAAATCCCTTCAAGAAGCAATTAAGGAAGTGTTCAAAATCTATACCCGCACAAAAGCTCACACTCAGACTATAGCCAGTCAAGTGTAAATAAAACATGCAAGAGAATAGTAGCATATTTCATGTAGGGGGATATATGTATGTAACAAAACTCTGAAGAAATGTAGGAAGAATGAAAAATGGCTTGAGGGCAGCTATGCCCACCGCAAGCTGCCCTGAGCCCTAGTGTGGCCTGGAAGCGTGTGTGGTAGGGGAGGAGGCTGCGGGCTTCATGTGGAGAGGATGAGGATGTGCTCCCTTCTGCCCTCACCCTTCCCGCAACGCTGCACATCCCTGCACATCCCTGGCAGACAGGCTCGAACCAGGATGCGGAACATGCTCCGTGTTTGTTCAGGCTGCACCCTGAGTGTGCACCCAACACATATCACTCACCTCCTGCTTCATTTCTCTCTGAATTTATCTGTGGATTTTCATTCAGATGACACTCATTGAGCCCCCATCATGGGCTCTGCATACACGGTGACGACGGAGCCATTCTGTGGTGTGTGTGGGGGGGGGGCATAGGTGGTGTGGACAGCTAGCAGCTGAGCAGAGATGTGTTTACGTGGGTTGATTGATCAGAGCAATGAACCAACCCAAAGTTCTATTCTGTCCAGGATGCTGGAACCAGGGAAGACGTGTGGAACGACAGAGTAAGTTACTCTTTACGCTGTCCTTATGGAACTCTCTGAACATCATTAAAATGGAAACAGCTTCGGTGTGTCTGGAGCTCTGTCTGGGCTCCCTCTAGGCTCCGTCTGGGCTCCGTCTGGGCTCCCTCCTTCTGTATTGCTCTGTGCCCTCACCAGCGCTATGCTGCTCTGATTTCTGCGACTTTGTAGTAAGTCCTGAAATCAGGATGTGTCAATCCACTGATTTGTTCTTCTTTTTCAGGGTTGTTGTAGTTCTTCGGGTTCCTTGAGACTCTACATGAAATTTAGGGTAGATTTTTCTAATTTCACAAAAACATGCCATTGAGATTTTGATCGAGATTGCATTAAGTCTGTGGGTTGCTTTGAGTAGTACTGGCATTCTAACAAGTTAATTTTTCAGATCCATAAACACAGATGCCTTTTTCTGTCCATTTCGGCTCTATCATTACTTTCTTTGAGCAATATTTTATATTTCAGTGCCTAAGGCTTTTGCCTCCTTGGCTAAGTATATTCTCAGGTAGTTTATTCCTTTTTGATGATATTGTAAATGGATGTTTTTATTTATTTTTTGAAGTGTTTGCTATTACTATGGAAACATAACTGATGTCTGAGTGTTGATTTTGTATACTGCTACTTTGCTGAATACATTATTTTTGACTTTTTGTGGGACCAGCATCCAATAATTTTCAAACAAACATAATACTTGCAGTGGCCTTTTTGGAAATAATAGGAGATAACATGAGTCGAGCACTTTTATATCATTTCCAGCCCGATATTATATATGAAAACTTTCCTCCTTCTTAGATAGTCATTATCTTTTTAAATGTCCGAATAGCCCTCCAAGGGACCTCATTTTCTGCATTTTACAAAGGAGGAATCTGAGGTCCACAGGTTAAAGTGTGAGTAGGAACCAGATGTAGGATGTTCATCCGATTCTTCTGCCTGCAGAGACATGTTCTTTGCATTAATGAATAAATGAATCATGACACAGATTCATTCATGTGTTTCTTTTGTTGTTGTTGTTTTGTTTTTGTTGTTATTCCTTTTGATTTATACAGAATCCCCTCAACACATCTTTAACCACCATCTGGAGCTTCACTTAAAAAACATTTAAAAAGTCCTTTCAAAATATTTTGTGTGTAACCCCAAAGGACACCCCACAGAATCAATTGATGTTTCATCTGTTTTTCATCCTATAACATAAATAAAAGCTAATATACTTTAGCGCACCACAGAAGCCTAACTCAAAGAAGAATAATTCACAGGCTGTGCTGACCAGCAGGGAGCAGCGCGCAGGGAGACCCTGGTAGGGTCTGGACCCGGGTGACGGCTGGCCGGGTCCCCTGGGTGGAGAGGCGGCGAGGGCACCGCTGCACAGGGCCCTGGGGGAGGCTCTGTCTGCTGCTCACGGGCAGTGTAGCACGTACAGCAACCAGACTAAAGAGTCTCTTAAGGGACTCATTCCCTCCTTAGGAACTATTAGATCTTACTCCCGAGCAGGGCCTGGGCACCCACCCCCAAGGCCCTTGCGTCTGCCCGCGCTCCCCGGCTTGTAGCCGCGGGACGGTCTTCAAGAAGCCAGTGACACTGCCTTCCTGGTCTTCGTTTCCCACCAGCTTTGAAGGCCTCAGGCTGTTGTCTTAGCGGGACTGTAGCTTCAATGGGGTGCGTGCTTCCCACGGGCACCTGGCTGGGCTCCCTGACCCTCGCAGCTATGCTGGGCCCCCGCCCACCACAGAGTCCCTCCTTCTCTCAGGGGACGGGTCAGGGCGCGCAGGGTGGCAGAACTCATCTCGGAGGCAGAACCGGCAGGGTTCCTCCCCGGGACCCCAAGGGAGCAAGAGGTTGCGGGAGAGGCTTTGTCCCGTTCTCCCACAGCGAACTCGGACTGCGGTCATTCACCAAGAGCACACACGCTGTGGGCAGGGCCACTTCCTCCACTTTAAACAGCCCTGCCGGGCATGGGGTTTGGTCTTCAAGATGCATTTCCCCTGGAAGCAGCCGGCCCACGGCCTCACCGGGTCAGACCCAGCCTGGGAGAGGAGGAGAGAGAAAGCCAGGGGGTGGAGGCCGGTGGGAGGGCTTAGGTCTCCAGAGGGGCAGGGCCTTGGCCTTCCCACACGGCTGGTCCTTGGGCTGGAGGGACAGATGCCCGCTCTGTTTACCTCAAGAAGAAATGCAGACAGCAGGTCCCGAAGCCACGGCCTCCGGATGGAGGGCGGGAGCCACACCTGGGCCCTGACCTTGTCTGAGCCTCTCGCTGCCTCACCGTCAGTGCCTGGGACAGGCAGGCCTATCTGAGACCAAGACCGGGAGCAGGCAGCGGCCTCGGAGGGCACAGAGCTCTATTCTCACGTGAGCCCCAGCTCCATGGCCATTCTCTGCCCTCTCGCCCCTCGGCCAACGGGGCCCAGAGGCTCACAGCGCCCCCGGTGGGCCTGCCTGGTCCAGCCCGCTCGGGGTTTTTGCCAGGCCGCTCCCCTCCTGCCTGGCCTGAATCTCATTTCCGTGTGGTAAGACCATCAGTAGGTAACCAGAGGCCAAGAGGTCACTTCCCCTTCTCTGAACGTGTGGGGCCGACCTTTGCAAGGCAGGAAGAGCGGGCAGGTGGCTCTTGGAGCCCAGCGGCCTGTCCCTGGTAGGTCTACAGAAGGCGTTTCCATCCCTCCCCTCGGGGCGGTTTGTGGACTCGGGAGAGAGATGCTGATGCAGACAGAGCTTCTCCGGGCACAGGTTTCCGAGAAGGACGGCAGCTGAAAGGGCAGGTCAGCCCCCTTGGGCCTGAGGGGCTCCTGGCCTGAGGGTCTCGTCGCTTCAGGAAGATTAATTGTGCATGGAGCCCGCTCCTCATTCCCACCTCCCTGTGTCCCGGGCGGGCGGCGGTGATGGGCCCCAGGGTCAGAGTTCTCTAGCTTTTTCTGAGGCAAATGCAGGACGGAGGGGGTGGTCAGCGGGAGAGGTCCTCATGCTAGTGCCTGGGCCACCCACGCAGACGTCTCTTGGGGGCTCCGATGTTTGCCTGAATAATAGCTGCAAGGTAACGCCCCAGGTCTCAAAATGACCTGATTGCGTGAACTTAAAGACAGAAACTAAATTGAGGTCAGGACCTGAGCACGCCAGAAATGAGGGAGGGTCCCTGGGGAAGTGAGTGGTGGTCGGGGAGTTCGCCCCCAGGCCTAGCACCCACCCCACAGCCATCCGGCCCGGCTGCTGGCCTTCGCAGGTGAAAACACAGACAGCAGAATAAAGGCCTCAGAGACACTCCTGCCCAGGACACGTGACCGCATAGTCTTGTGTACCTGCAGTACCATCACAAGGAGGACCTCACAGTGGGTGTCCCCGACGGGGCCAGTGCTGTCCTGCTCAGGGCTCCACCTCCGTCCACGGCTCCAGGGCAGCTTGCGGGCCCCGTGGGCCCAGCAGTTCTGAGCAGCTCAAGCTGAGGTTTACTAAAGTGCCAAGTGTCTTGATGGTCTGTCTTGGGGATCTTCATTAGTATTATTCCTACTAATA
>JAQQSY010000035.1:48233-64124 GCA_028646535.1 Procyon lotor
GTCAGATCCCAGGTGGGCTTGGATGGGGGTCTGTGCAGGCCATCCAGACCTTGCAGGGTCTGCCCAGAGCTCGGCCCTCCTGTGGGGTCTGTGTGCACCGCTGGAAAGCCTCCTTGTTTCCAACTTTCCGGGCCGGATAAGGGCGCAGGCAGAATTCCTGCTTGTATTCATCGCCTGAGCCAGCCGCGGAGGCTCCTGGGGGCTTTCGGAGGACGCGGCCCCCCTCACGGGCCCCAGTCCTGCCTCTGTGACAGAGGCTCGAGAGCCCCCAGGTGGGGGAGGCTGTGAGGCAGCCTTGGGCCTCCAGACCCCATTGCCTCTGCCAGCTGTCTGTGACCTGTGGGGGGCTGCTCCCTGAGCCCGGCCTCCCACGTTGGTCCCCTGGCAGAGGGGCTCCTACCCAGAGCCTCACCCCACGTCCTCCATCTCCCAGACGCTCCCGTTCCTCCCTGCCCAGGCTCCGACGGCCCCTGTCCATCCGGGTAGCACTCCTTGGTCCCAGAGCGCCCCACACAGTGTGGCTGGGGGTTGGCACCAGTGCGTGGCCTGGCTGTGGCCTCTGGCAGCCTGTCAGCCCCACCAAGGACGAGCCCTCAGCCGCTGCTTCCCAGGCCCCTGTGGCCTGGACACGGGACCCTGTGTCATCCCTGCTACAGCCCCGGAGCTCCTCTGTCCAGACACGGGGGCTTTGGCCAGACTCATAGCCTTGTCCCAGATGCCATCCCTGCCTTCTAGGCTGGCTCCAGTGAGGGGCCTCCTCTGGCAGGGGTCCCTCACCCTGGGCCCCTCCACACAGCCCGGGCCCAGCTCTCTGCTCCCGGAGGACACAGGCGGTTGCTACATACTCCTGATTAGCTGATTTCACAGAGTAGGGAACAGAGTCTCGAAAGTAGTAACTTGCGTCTTTCCTCCCCAATGCTCCTTCCCAGGCACCAAACAGAGAGCTCAGAGTCCCTTGCCCACACTGCCCCGGCGTTTGCAGGACTCCTGCCACCCTTTGAAAGGGGCCCGGGGTTCCCCTGCCTCACAGTCTCCCTGCAAGGGAGCGTTGCCTTTTCAGGCTGTGCTGGTGCCCTGGGGACAAAGTCCTTGCCGCTAGGCTGGCTGGGAGTCCAGGGGGTGCCTGGACATGGGCCTAACAGCTCAGGTTCCCTGCACAGGGAGAGGAGCCTCACGTGGCGCACGCCAGGGACCTGTGTTGGGGACGGGGCCGTGGGGCGGCTTCCCAAGGCACACCCTGTGCTGAGCCCCACTCAACTGCTGCACGCCGACCCTGCCCGGCGTCTGGCTGCAAGCCTTTGATTTAGATCCCCTGGACTCTACCAGCACTTGCAGTGGCTTCCTACGGGTTTCGTGTTCTTTCGTGTTCCTGGGCGGTCAGCCGCTGTGTCCCCGCTGCCTCCAGTGGCCAGGGCCCTTTGAGTGATGAGGACACATGGCCGTTTGCTGGCCTTCCTGGATTCACCGGTGTCTGACCTCGGGGGTCCTGATTTACCTACCTCTCCGGGTTGATGGCTTCCACAGAGGTGGCCACAACTCACCAGCTGTCACCCTTGCCCCTCTCCCGCCCGTCACTTCAAATGCCTGCGTGTCCTCTGGGCCTCCTGGGGCGAGGCAGAGCTTGGTGGCCCCAGATCCGGGATGATGCACGCTGGGGTGGAGAAGGTCCGCCTGATGGTTGGGCCTCCTGCCGCCCCAGGGTTGTGCGTGCATCCTGCGGGCCTGGACTGTGAGGGCAGTCCTTATCCCTGAGAAGAGAGAAGATGCCACCGGCCGGCGACAAATGCTGCCCTCACACGGAGAGGCCAGAAGACCTAGCAGCCCCAGACGGGGAGCCGGGGGACACCCCGACATCTTGGTCCCACTGAGTCCCTCAGGAGACCCAGGAGGAGCTGCTGCTGGCGGTGCCCTTCTCCTGAGGGGGACGCTGCCTCTGGCAGGTCTGCCAGCCGGCGGGGTGCAGGGAATGCCCCGGGCTCCTGCGCTTGCAGCCCAGGCCCCACACATGAGTACGCAGGTGTGCAAGGCTGAGCCCGTCTGAAGGGGCTCCCATTACCGAGAGGCCTGTCCTTGGGCAGCAGTGGGCTCCCGAAGCTGTAAACATTCTCACACAAGAAACCCAGATCTTTATCTGACAGGGCCTGAGGTTTTAACACTGGCCAGTGATTCTGGTGTAGAAACGAGGGTTCTTAGGCTCAGCTGCGGGTGAGCAGGGAAGATCACAGGGAGCTTCTGGTCTAGGCAGGGTCTGCGTGCACCTCAGGGAACACGCTCCAGGAAAGGAACCACCTCGCCCCCTCCCCCACCGTGATGGCGTGACTTAGGGGGACGCTGCACCGTGCATGAGGCCTTGCATGTCAGGTGGTCCCGGGACAGGTTGTTCTGTCCCCAGGGCTGTGGAACATTCCATCATCTGCACTACTGTCTGCCCCTCTATTCATGGATTTTGTATTGTTCCCATCTTTTCCCCATTATAAACAGTGCTGCAAAGAAACTCTCCCCCCATACTCTGTGGAGAGAGAGAGAGAGATGTCGCGGGGCCGTGGGGGCTCCTTGGGGTGGAGGCTTCATCGAAGGACACGTGGCCCTGGATCCCAGCAGGAGTTGAGCCTCTCTGGGGTCCCAAGTGTCCTAGATGCTGGACAGGACCCTTCCCAGAAAACCCCACCCACGTCGAGACCTCTAAGAAGGGCAGTCAGGCTGGTGGGTCACCGCAGACCCATGCGCCCGGGGTGGGAGCAGTGAGCGTGGGTCCCTCTGGGGCTTTTCTCTGCTCACCCACCCGGCTCAGCTGCTCCCACAAACCCTGCATCTTGGCAGGATTCTCTGGACCCTGTTCTGGGGCGGTGCATGTCGCTGTCAGCCTGAGACGCAGAGTCGCAGGGACGAGTGGACTGAGGCACCAGCCGAAGTGCCAGGATATACGCGGAGGTCCCCGGAGGAGCCCACGGGCAGTGGTTGCCGAACCTGTTGGGGCGAGGGGGTTCTTCATTCCTGCTGTGTGAACGCGCACTGTGATGTCTGACCGCAGCCTCGGAGGTTTGTGTTCCACTTGGGAAGGGTTTCCACCGATGCCTCAGTTACAAAATAGGGCAGTGCACCCATCGCCGGCGTCAGCAGTGAAGAGTTCAGGCAACAGCGCCGAGAACGAGGTAGAACCTCTCACAGAAAGACCGAGGATGCGGCCTTTCCTGAGGACATGAGCACAGAGGCTGGCGAGGCGAAGACCCTCCGCTGGTCTGTCCTTGAATATTATGCAGAGGCCGATCAAACCCCACAGCATTGCTGCTGTAAATAAAGAAAGGACTCCTTACAAAAACAGCCATCCTACCACAGTCGTGCCCAAAATGCTGTCCGTGATTGCTCATGTCCCCTCTTAGAGGGAGGGTGTGGGGTCTGTGCAGCGCTGAAACCCCTCCTGTCAGCTGTCCTGTGCTTCACAGGACACACCCTCTGTCTGTGCTTCAGCCACTGACCACACGACCTCCGCTTGTTCCTTGGTGGGCGATGGCAAATGTCAGTATTCTGATCCCATGGCCCCACTGAGTTGTTAGCTTGAAGAGAAACTTCCCCATTTGTTCCCAGTGGTATGGATCACCCAAGAAAGATCAGAGTAACATTTGGCTCTTTCCTTTTATCTATCTGTTAAATATCTTGAAAGACTTGGTTCACTGGCATCTTTCAAGCTTAACCAATTATGTACTTTTTTTTATTAAAGGTTTTTAATAGAAATTAAGAATAAGAAAATTCCTTTGGAGGAGATACTACCTACCAAGGAAAGTTCTTGTAACATAGTTATTAGTTGCATAATCATTTATTTGCATTGCTTATATTATTGTATTTACTAATGGTGCTTTGTAAGTGTCGATTTGCTTAGAATATCAGATAGCGACAACCAAAAGCCGTGATTCTATTTTCCGTTACTGTGAACTTGCAGATTTTGGTGTATTCACTGTGTTTTACCCACTGTGGTCACTGCCACACTGGTGTCTAATCTCCCGTGCGGTGCGGCGGGGGCCCCTCGGGTCATCCCCTGGCCTCTCTGGGATCCAGGGCTGCCGCCAAGCACAGGCTGCCATCCAGCAGCTCCCACATGGGCCTCCGAACAAACCACTCCTTCTGATTGTGTCTTTGGGGGAGTTTGGCTGTCGTGTGGTCACCCTTCCAGACACCTTGGGTCGGGTTTTGCATATGGCGTGAGGAGGGACGCATCCCCTCCCCCCTGGGCTGCCGGGGGGACAGAGGCCCCAAGAGAGGCGGCCTCCTGGGGAGTGGGGGCAGGGGAATGGCCACATCGGGCGCTGGGGGGCCCCGGGTGTGGGAGCCGTGGAGCTGGCATTGGGGGAAAGCGTCGGAGCCCTTCCCTCCAGCAACCATGTGACGGTGGGACCTGAGGTCTGGATGCGCCTGCTGCCTTTCTGGGAGCTGACCCAATGGGGGGACCTCGCAAACAACCTTCAACCTGGAGAGTGTCTGTCATTCCTTTGTGAGTGATGGTAGCTGGAAACCTCGTTCTGATGCATCAACGTGCGATGAGCAATGGGGCCAGCCTGCTGCAGGAGGCTGGCCCCGGTCCTGGAGCCTCCTTTGGTCCCAGGCCCCAGGTGGGGTTTCCGGGTGCCGTCCCGGGCACGACCCCACCTGCTGACCCAGGGTTTTGGTGCAGCCCTAGAGGAAAGGTCACGTGATTTCATGCTTTTGGTTTTTCCCAAAGATCCAGCAGCAGTTGGATGAAAACATGACTTCGGTGAGACCACTGATTCTTTGCAAATTTAAATTTCCATTCGTTACCCAAAGTGCTTGCTATCTGTCTTGCAATAAGTAGAAATTAATTAGTCATTTAATAGCAGCAGGACAAATCAAGGGGAGTTTTGAAAGGGAAGCTACTTTACATCTTAACTATAATTTCTTCGTGCTGATGTGTTTTTCCTGTTCTCTCCTCAACTGCGATGAGCATCAGAGGCCTTGCTGTCATCCTCTGATCAATGTTTATTGAGTGCCTGCTCCTGTAAGCCACTGAAGTCACACCCGATGGGCATCTGAGAATCGAGACACTTTTGGGGGTTCAGCGGGAGGAACTCAGACCTCCATGGTGGGCTTCAGCTTCTCAGAAGACCCCTCCTCGCTGAGCGCACAGGGTCTGCTCCCAACGACCTGCACACACGAAGGCCAAGCCCTTGCACAAAGAGTTCCTGCCTGGGCGAGTGGCCCTGACCAGCAGCTGGACTGTGGGCTGTCTTGCCCCAGCCTCGCTAAACCACAGAACTGTGGGGCGTCCAGACTTGGGCCTGCACACTTGCTGCCAGCTACATTGGATGCCCAGACCTGCTTCCAGTGCCAGCCGACCCAACGTTCCAACCTCTCTCCTGCCAGAGCTCCTGGCACAGCCCTTCGGAATCGGTTGGTCCCACATGCAAACACCGTGGGCAGTACTGCTGCAGTCTGGAGGCGTGCACCCCTCCTGATGCCCTTTCCTCCTTCATCCCCGTGCTCTCTGAGCACCGCCAGGAAGTGGGGGTCCTGCATCTGCTCTTGGGGGTCCTGTGTTTCCTCCCTCATGGGAGTGTGCAAGCGGGTAAGAGGAACACGCTCAGTGGGAACAGGCTTGCTTTCCCTGGTACAGCCCCGGTGGGTCATGGGGAGCCTTTTGCCCTGACTTCACAGAGCGAGAAACCAAGGCACGGAGGGCACAGCAGCTGCCCTTTCTGGGATGCACCTGACAGCCTGACAGTGATCCTGACAGTGATCCTGTCAGTGAACCTGACAGTGATCTCTCAGGTTCATTTGGACCTGCGGGAATGCCTGGCGCCTTGGCACCGAGGCTCCCACGAGCAGACGGCCATTCCCCGAGGATCCCAGGGCTCTGAAGGACACAGGTGCAACCTCTGTGAGAAGGACCTGGCTTGCCAGCCTTCTGCTGAGCTACTTTCTCTCCACTAGGGGTTTTTCTTAAAGCCCATAGCTCTCTTCTACCTACACTAGCTTTTTCCCAAAGGAGAAGAGAAAGAAAGGTAAAAACTCATAAAATTTCATGTTGAATATCAAATTCCAAACTGGATCCATGGGACCCAAAAGGCTGATGGTTTTGCCGGGGTCAGACCTGAGGCAAAAGGTTTGCTCACTGACTTTCTCTTTGGAGAGGGCGGTGTTTCCCTCAACCTCACTCAGGGTCCTTGGACAGCTCAGACCCCACAGCTAGCATCAGGACAAGGAAGGGCAGGGCTAAGCCCCTGTCCTCATTTCTGTCCACTGAAGAAAGCCCAGGACACCCATCCTGCCTGGTGGGAGGGACATGAAGGACCTGTGTGGGTGTGGGGGCCCCTTCCCATCCCACAGGGCTTCAATCAGAGCCTGCTTTTCTCCTGGACGAGGGGACTGGGTGCTCATCTGTGGAGGAAATGGGAAAGCAATGTGGGCACAGAAGCCCTGGAGGCCATGCTTTCTAGCTCAGTGGTCCTGCAAGCCTGTGAGGGTCTTTGTCTGGAGCCTCCGATTGCCCTCAAGGAACTCTGGGATCCCCTGCAGGACCCACAGAGGAGGGCACGTCAGCTTCCAGGCACAATGCAAACCCATCTCTTCGAGCTGAAAATGCTTTGCTGTGTAACCAGGCTTGAAGTGAAGGGGTGGGTGAGGAGAACCAGGGCCCACAGCATGATTCAGCGTCTACAAGAAGATCCAGGAGCCAAGAAAGGGAATTGCCTCCCCCCTGTAGGCTGTATAGACTCAGAAAAGGCGTCTGATGAGATGCTCCAACATGAGCTGGATGTCTGGGTTTCACTGCACCTCAGTGTGGGTGTATGTAGACGGACAGACGGACACATAGGTGTCATTCCAGGCCCTCTCCTCTATGAGCACGCACGCACTCATCCATGTGCACAGGTGCAAATGCAGACACTGCGGGGCACGTTGGGAGGCCGCTCTGCTCCCTCCCAGCCCCAAAGAGCCTGGTGCTCCCGGCTCAGACAAAGAGAGTTTTGCTTATAGGTGGCTCTGCAGCAGGCAGGCCTGGGGTTCGTGCCAACCACACAGCTCAGTGAGATCCCGCCGGTCAGAGTGGCAGTGTGTTGGCAAGTCGGGGATGTGTGGGCATGGTCAGGGCTCAGGGGCCTCCCCTTCCTGCTGTGGCCTCCTCACGTGCCCTCCCAGGAGTCCCCCATTTCCTCCTCTCCCCCACAAGCCGTCCAAGGTGGGCATTCGACCGGAACCCAGAGGCCCTGCCGGAGGGCCAGGCACAGAATCTGCTCTGCCATCGACCGTGGTCCCCAAGAGCATACTTATTTTCGGTCAAGAGAAAATTATTTCTGTATCTGTGGCTCTGAGCGCACAGAGCTGCCCGTGGGGGTTCTTCAGACAGACCCCATGGTCCTTCACCCCCTGGCTTCCTGTCTAGTGCCCCATGCCTGCCCCTGAGGCCCTCGGGGCCTCACACCACACGGGGGACTGACCGAAGGACCAGGGCCCTCCGAGGGGGTCCACACATTCTCCGGGACACAGAGAAAGCATTTGACAGTTGCCCGCGGCCAGGGCAGAAGCAGCAGAGGACGGGGGCACAGCCTCCCAGGACAGAGACCACTCCGGGACACCTTCCCTCACGGATGACGTCCTCTCCATCGTCCCCAACTGGTATGTAGTCAATGTCTTCACCTCACCGCTGCACAGATTTTACTCGAATGTACTTGAAGAATGGATCTTATATCATTACAATAAAAGTTCATCTTTCCACAAACAGAAAGTAGCTATAAAAATAAAACAACTATTAATCATTAGCAAGATACCACACCCTATGGGAGTCCTGAAGGCAACCAACACTGATCTTAGAGTATCCGGAAGGGGTTATGAACTGAGACTTTCTTCTTGACCTAAGCAGCAGCAAGGAGAACATAAAAGGAAACGTATTCTCACGCTGAGATTCAAACACTATCTGCTCTTAACCATGAATCGGTGAGACGCTTTAGTGCCAGTCAAAGCACTCCAATCCCATTAGGGCCCAGCGACCCATACTGGCAAATGTGCTCGAGGACGCAGGTGCAGCCGGGAGACGGGCAGATCTGAATGGGCGCCAGTCAGCCTTGTGAACGTTACCCAAGGGGCAGGTCCCAGGTGGACACGTCTCCGTCTTATGCTCGGCCTGTGCACTGCGGCGGTGGGTGTCCCTCCCACCAGGGGACTGGGGCCAGGTCAGGAAAACAGCAAGACCCAAGGGAAAGGTGAGGGGGCCAGTTACAAACTCCCTGTGAGCACAGCACCGTCCCAGCAGAGCACAGACACTGCTGAGTCCCACAGGACGTGCCGGCCTGTGACGGGTGACGCACAGTGACACTGAGCTCAGGCACCAGCCTCCCCTGTTTGCCCTGGGAGGGAAATAGGCATCGCGGCCCCAGCTCCACATGTGTGGAATGGCATGACCCTCCGTTGGGTGGCATGTGGGCTCAGGGACAATCGGGGGCCAACACGGGGAGCACTTGGGCATGGGGAGTCCCTGGCAGCATGAGGATGCCAAGCTGCCTGGCGCAGGCATGCACTCACCAGGCCTGCATCAGGCGTACCGTGTGGGCATGCCCGGGGGTGGTGCCTGGTGCCTGCGTCCTTTGTCTGGCCACCTGCTGGCCTGGTTTCCCGGAGCAGTTGCCCCGTGCACCCACCCATGTGGCCTGCACCCAGGGGCGCACCGTCCCAGAGCAGCGGGACTACCCAGACGTGGGGAGCCGCCCACTGGAAGCCTCAGCCCTGCAGAGCCCGTGTCACCCTCCTGGCTTTCCAGGCCCGGGACCGGTGGCCCAACAGCAGGCTCACTCGCGCGGCCCCAAGAGTGGCTCCTCTGTGCTTGTCCCCAGGAGGCATGAGTGTGGCAGGTCCGTCTCTCCTCTGAAGTGGCGTTTTCTCGTTGTCTCATAACTAAACCCATCTATGACTTTCAAGAAGGCAAAGACACCAGAGTCACGCCTTCTTCTTCTTAAAGTATCTTCTTTGAAGGAAGGAAGCCAAGGCCCAGGTGGAGAGACCGCCCTTGCCTGCTGGCGTCCACGGGCGGCTGAGCTGACCTCCTGTGGGTGCTCACTGTCCAGCTCTCTACCAGACGCAAAGCTGGTGACATGGCAAGGACAGCAGCGGGATGAGCGCAGCAACCCGTCTGGGACTCGGGCCCAGGAGTTGGCCAGGCCCCACAGCCCTGGTGCTCACACATGACCCAAGGTCATGCCAACCTCATGGCGTGGGGGCGCTGAGGGGTGAGTGAGGAAGGGTCGCTGCTCAGCAGAGCATCTTGGACTCAGAATGCGGCCCCCAGGGGCAGTGTCAGGGCCTAGCAAGTGACAGTTGCCCAGGAGGAACCCCCTCCACCCCCCACCGAGGAGGGTAGAGCCCAGGAGAACATGGCTAAGGCCATGTGGGCCCGGGGTCCATGAGCAAGCCACCTGTATGTGGCAAAGAATGGAGGGGTGGCCTCCCCTGGCAGGGCTGCCCTGGGTCTGAGGAGAGCCCCCTGCCTCCCGGCACCACGCCTGCGTTTAGCCAACGTTACATTGTGTTATTGTTAGCGACTTCTCCATTATCTGATCACCATTCTCCAAGCACGATACCATATTTGATGAAGAAAAAAGCAAAACAGATGAAAAGAAATAATGACCCAGTCCAGGAGGCCAAACTGAGGCCAGTGGGAAAGCAGCACAACGGGAAGGGCTGCTCCGTAAACCGCCAGCTGTCCACCCTGGTCACAGGCCCTGTGGGTCCCGAGGCTTCAACACAGCAGCCACGAGGAGCTCTCAGGAGGGAACAGAGGCCCCACCGCCCGTCCGGAGACACCTCCTACCCCCCAGCTGCGCGGCAGGGCATCCACAGGCCTCCACCCAGCCGGCCCCAGGCCCACCCGCTTTCCCGCTCCCCAGGGAACCTGGCTTCTTCCGGGAGCAGGTGGGCCCTAGACAGGCTGGGGGACGGGAAGGCCCCCCAGCACAAGGCTCGCTGCACTGTCCTTACTTGGCCCCGAGAGCTGACTCGACCCGTCTGTGGCCCTCCGCTGCCCTGAAGAGCCTCCCCCATCTGTCCCTCGTCCGCCCCTCAGACAGACGGCAGCTCTGGTCCCCACTGGGACAAAGGCCTCCACCAGAGGGGGCGTCATGCTGGCACCTGTTAACTGGGACCTGGTCAGAGGGAGGCGGTGGAAGCCTCCCATGCAGAGTCCTTTCTAGCCTCCAGGAGCCGGACAGAGTGGGGGGCCCAGGCCCAAGCCTCCCACTGACCACACATGCCAGCTGCCCGGAGAAATGGGTACACGGCCCTGCACGACAAGGCTCCCCCAGTTGGAGGGGGATACTGTGTCTCCCAGGGCAGGGCTCTGCTGGGAGGGACACCACATGTAGGGGCAGGATGCCGGGAGACCTGGGGTAGGAATGCTCGGGGATCAAGCACGGACATCACAGGTCTCTGGGAATTTCATGATTTGTTCTTAAACTTGGACGCGGGAGGGGTGCCTGGGGGGCTGCACCGGTGACGTGTCTGCCTTCGGCTCAGGTCACGATCTCAGGTCCTGGGATGCAGCCTCAAGTCAGGCTTCCTGCTCAGCAGGGAGCCTGCTTCCCCCTCTGCTGCTCCCCCTGCTTGTGTTTGATCTCTCTCAGATAAAAACATGGGCACAGGACAAAAGCATCAAGAACAAGAGAAAATCAGGCGGCTTGTGGGTCTGTGCCCCACGGAGGGTGTCTGGAAGGTCAGAGGCCAGCCCCACGGCGCCCCCGGCCTGGAGCCGCTGGAGGGAAGGCGGTACTCCCACGTCCCTCCAGGAGAGGGCTTAGCCTCTGCGTGTGGGACGCCATCGCGGGGGCTGGCCACGGACTCCAGCCAGGGCAGCAGGAGGTGAGCTGTCCTCTCCACGGGTGGGTGCCGGGGATGCCAGCACGGCCTGGTCAGACACTCAGGGGCCGGGTTTCCATCTTCTGCAGACGGGTGGTTCTCACTCAGCCTGACAGAAACACCCAAACATGCTGCTGGACTCTGGGGGGCAGGGTCCAGGTCCAGGGAGACCTCTCTTCCCACCAACACATCATCCCTCCCCACACAAAACAGCTGCATACATGTCAGCCCCATCCGGTCACCGGGCTGCCGGGCCAGCTTGCCCCAACTTTGCTGGGCTGTGGCTCCTTAGGGGCTGTGGGCTCCTCAGGTGGCAGCAGACGTGCCCCCCAGACGGCGCAGCATGGCGGCCCAGGGCAGCCACCATTTTGCCCCTGCTGGGCTCACCTTCCCCTGTGGAATGTGGGTGACTGGGGACCATCCACAAAGGGCACACTGTCCCCAAAGATGTGTGGTGGGGGGTGCTGGGTACCCGTGTGCAAGGGTCTCCCGTGTCCTGTACCCAGATCCCACTCACCACCACACCCGCTTTCCTCAGTGCCCCACAGACTGGCACCCACAGACCAGTGCAGCCTGCCTTCAGGGTGCCTGGAGCCAACCCTGGGGAGGGGGGAGGAAACTAGGAGCCAAAGGAGGTGAGCTTGGGGCCGGGAGCAGAGAAAGGCTATCAAGGGAGGAGGAGCGTGTTGTCCACCAGCCCGGGAGCATGGTCCGTGCCCGAGGCCCCGAGTCAGTCCATTGGAGCGAGGCCGCCTCGGCATCTTCTTTCCGCGGGTCATTGGCAGAATGATGGGGTGCGGGGAGAGAAGTTCCTGGGGCTGGAGGATAAAGCACAGGGTTGGATCTACTGTGGGCCGCGGAGCCGATGTGTGTCTGCAGCACAGGGACCCTGTTGTGCACACTGACCATGGATCCCAACATCACCTCTTCTCTGCTCCCAACCACCGTGGAGCAAACCCAGGGCCTCCCTGTGCATTGACCTCGGTGCACACCGCCCGACTTCTTCCCTAGTGAGCCCCGAGGCTTGCAGCCGCCTTGCGAACCTCCTGCTCCCGCCTCCTGCTTGCACGGGGACTTCCGCCCACCCTCACCCCGGGCCCGTAGCGACCTCTGCCACACCGGCCTCGTGGACCCCTGATCCGCCCCTGCGTGATTCGAGCCCTGTGGTCGCGTGCTACGGTCAGAAACCCCAGCCTGGGAAGGGCCATATTGGCGGGGAGGTCGGGAGCAGATCGGGTGGCGAGGTTGGGGAGGGGTTGGCCCGGGGGTGTCAGTAGGCAGCAGTCTCAGGGTGAGGCCGGACCGTCTGAGAAGCCAAGGCTTTTCAAAAACAGGCTTTTCATTGGACTAAACTTTTTTTTTTTTTTTTTCCTCAGTGAATAGTGATTTTAGTTTTATTTCAGGAGCTGGGATACTGCTCTGTATTTTTCACATTTATTTTAGGGCAGCTGAGTTCAAACCTTCGGTTGTACCCTGTGATAAAGTCATATCACATCCCACAGCCTCTGACATGGGGGCAAAACAGATCTCCAGGTGGGAGATTATTCCTTGTGACCAGATGTCCTCGGCTTTGACAGCAGCGGCTCCTACAAGCCCTAGTGGAACTTCCGACATCCTGTGCTGGGTCCCAGGGGTCACAGAGCCACAGTAAGGCAGACATGACAGGGACAGCAGGCCTCGCCACAGGAAAAACTCGGGGACAGAGCCTTTGTGTGTCGGGATGGCACGTAAGTCAGCGGCAGGCGAGGTCAAGGTGGGGTCGAAGAGAGCAAGCCAGCGTGTGGTCTGCTTTCTCTCAGATGCCGGATGTGGTGAGGACCCACTCGTCAGGCCCACCCAGTGCACACGGAGCGGCAGCCGGGCGCTGCCCGATGGTTCCTGCTCTTTGGGTTGGGAGCTGAGGACAGGCGGGCAGGCTTGTGATGCCAGCCCCATTCCTGTGGGAAGTCTGCTGGCCGTGACCCCTCAAGTTCTCGGCCTCGGGCCCCTGAAGGCTGCCTCCAGCCTGTCCTCTGATGCCTGTTTGTCGGTCCCCTCCCCCCACTGACAGCTAGGTGTCCTGCCCGGGAATCCAGCTCCTTCTGTCCCCGGAAAGGCAAACCTCGCGGCTCCACAGTTCCACCACTGACTTTTCATGCGGGCCGCTTCTGATCTGCTCTGTGTGCGTGTGGAGTTTGCCAGCCCCCCACTTGGCCCCCCATGGGACGGCAAGAGAGCTGCACCCACCCTGCAGTCTCAGGCCCCTGCGCCTCTCCTGCCCATGGAGTCTCCGCGGGAGATCCATAGCCAAGCGGTGCTCTTCTCTGTGCTGATCCCACCATCCCAGCCGACAGCCCCTCGGGGGTCACTGACGAGTGATGACCTGCACACGGTCCGCGTCTGCCCCCACGGGAGCAGCTCAGGGACTTCTGCCCCTGTGGGCCTGTCACCACGCTCAAAACAGCAGCCGCTGCCCACCACCTGGGAGGCTCTTCTGTGGCTCAGGGCTCTGCAGGGTGGAAACTCCAGTCCTCACATGGCTGCCGGCGGCCCCAGCTCCTCACCATGTGGGCCTGTCCACGGCCGCCACAGGATCCTCACATCCTGACAGAGAGACAGAGGCTGAGGCCCCCCCCGCCGGCAGGAGCTGTGGTCTCTGCAGGCGACTCTCAGAAGTGACGCCCATCTGCGGTGACTCCATGGCTCGGGGCAGCTGCTCGCGTTGAGTTCCTCCACGGGTGAGGTTTGGCCAGATTCACAGGCAGGAAAGCCAGGGTCACCTCCGCGGGAGATGCCCGAGAGAGGAGGGACCAGAGCCCTGCTTTCCTGATGCCTCACCCTGAGCAGAAACACGGTGCGGGGCCCTCAGGCACCCACTCTCTGCACAACCCAGGCCCTCAGAGCAAGATTGGAAGCAGACGCAACGCAGTCTCATCCTCTCTTGGCCACTGAGAGCGGCCCCGTCTACACAGAAGCCTGATTTCCAGGGAGAAGTTCACAGAGATTCTCCTGACAGAGGCCTCTGTGGACTTTGAAGCCTGAGATGAGACGCATCCTCAGGGCCTGTGGCTCTGGACGCACCTTATTTCCCAGGACTTGGGAGCTCCTTTCGCGTCCCTTGGGCCCTGCATCTCCTGGCCCGGTCCTGCCAGACAGCGGGGGGTTCTGGGCGTGGACAGATGTGCTGTCTTCCACATTGGGGGTCTCACAGCCATCGGGAAGTGAAGGTCTTTCAGTGTTAGTCTCTTGCCTTGGCTCTGAGCCCAAACACGCCCCATTTTTAGGCCAGCTGCCCTGTAGGCTCCTGGCAGGCAGGGCTGTCCCTCTCTTACCCATGTCCCTCCCAGGGCCTGTGATGACCACCGTCAGGTGGCGGGCCGGCATCTGATGGCCGTGCAAAGGGTCTGTTGATGCCTGCACATCTGCACAAGGAAAAGCAGTCAAGTTTCTCCTCCTACAACAGGCTTTTGTCCAGGGCTCGGGCTCTGATGGGGCCTCCGGTCTCAGCACTCCGTGGGCAGTGAGCCAAGGCCCACCCAGAGAGCAGACGCTGGCCACATCCGTGCTCGTGCCCCATCATTCAGAGGACAGCTTGCCTGTCCCCCTCCTTTGGGTGCCGTTGCCTGTGGGGTCTTCTGGCCCCTGACACTGGCGCTGACCATCAGTGCCCAGGCTCAAATTCCGGGGCCTACATTCCTTCAGAGGGGGGGTTTGGCCCAGAAAAGGCACCGTCATCCCCCAGACTCGCTTATACGTTGGGGTGTCTGTGTTTATGCATCTTGAAACACCAATGTCTTCCACCCTGTGGGTTTAGTTTCTCTGTTCTAAGTTAGTTTTTTGTTTTATAATTCCCAAAACAAATTCCAACAAGTGTCTTTTCAGAATCAATCAGGCAAGATGAGCTGGATAGAGAGCACAAGGGAGTCTCAGAGCTCCAGAGCATCCTTGGGGCAGAGTTGGGGCCCAGGGCTGCATCCCCCTTTCAGGCCCTCAAGGACTCACAGCCCTGCACTGACCCCAGCACTGCGGCTGCCCATACAGGAAGCAGGGGACAAGCCAGGGAGGTGGTGGCAAATGGGCCCGGGGGGCACAGAGAGAGGGCCACTGGAACCTGACCAGCGCTGGGTCTTGAGAGGGGCAGAGCCAGCGCCTCCATGGGTCCAAGGGGGTCTGGCTACAGAAACCCCCCAGTGTGTGCCCTCGGGGAGCTACCCAGGCAACGGCCTCAGAACCCCGGCTGTTTGTCACACGGCCACTCTGTTAACTTCCCCTCTCAGCCCGCCATTCTCGTGGTTCATCTTGGGGTTAGCTCACACACACACACTCACACAGGCTCCTGTACGCTCAGGCTCCTGTGCACACACAGATATGGGCACACATGTACGTGCACAAGCTCGTGTTTAAGGTAGTCATCATGGAGATGGGGGCTGAGTGGTACTAAGACGACTTGTGGAATTCAAGTTAGAAACAGGATCTCCTATATGGGATCTGCCTGACAGGATCCACTGGGTAGGATCTGCTGGATGGGATCTGCTGGATGGGATCTTATGGACAGGATCTGGTAGATGAGATCCACTGGACAGGATCCATAGGACAGGATCTGCTGGGTGGGATCTGTAGGATGGGATCTGCTGGACAGGATCCGTTGGACCGGATCCACTGGATGGGAACTGCTGGACAGGATCCACTGGACAAGATCCACTGTATGGGATCTGGAGTAAAACGTGTGTCTATGTCGCGCAGGCGAGTGGCGGGGTTGGTGTGGGAAGTGGAAGGTAGTTCTGAGATGGGACAGACTCAGGACAGGCCTCACCCTGTCTGTCGAGTACCTCTGAGGAGTCAACACCACTCTGAGACCTGGGGATACTGAGGCAGATGAGAACATCACAGCCCTGCTCACGTGGGGTTAGCTTCTCAGGGAGGGACCCAGGAACCCCTGAGATGGAAGCCAAGGCTGCCTGAGTCCTGGGAAAGCCCCGGTGGCCAGTCAGAGGCTGGGATGGTGCCGGGCACCCTGGTTGGACCATCCACGGTGGGAGCAGCAATTCTTCACAAGGAGTCCGG
>JAQQSY010000035.1:64224-74386 GCA_028646535.1 Procyon lotor
TGGAGGACAGTCATGGTCCCTGGGTCGCTGTCAGTCATGAGGATGGCCTCTGCACCTCCTGGGGGCTGCTGGGCTTCCCTCTGGGGAAGGGGTTTCCATGCAACTGCGCTCCTCAGACCCAGGAAAGCACCACTTGTAACCAACATTTTGGAATTACTGAGCCTTCCAGATAAAGCTTACTTTTTTTTTAATGGCACAAGTTAAATGTAACTGCATTTCTTGTCATGCTTAATTATTTCTCCGTGTTTCCTGCTCACCAATTGACTGTTTGCCATCAAATCCTAAATTACTTCTGATTATCTGGATGAGTGATAACAGGATTTCTATTGTTCGTCATACCAAACCAATCGTTTGAAATTCGAAAGAACATACATTTCTTTATAAGCTGTTCATCTCGGCCTTTTCACAACCTTCTTTGGAGTGGGCACTCAGTAAGGTTTTGCCAAATTGATCTACATTGAATTCTCCTTAATTGCACTTGCTAATCGTGTTTTAGGACACACACAGATGTGTGTAATTAAGCTGCTCTGAAACATCCCTCCATCCAGCAGATGTTCTCAGAGGCTCCCGGGAGCCCTGCGAGTGGGAGACCAGCCCGTGTGGGGCTGACTAAGGGGCCTCCTTCGTCCGGACACTCCGTTTCTGAGGCCCGCTCCCCCTTCTGCGTTTGGGGACACTCCTAACAGACTCTAACACAGAGCTTTGTCCCGCAGGCTAATGATCCCACCAGCACCCGGTGATTAGCTCCAAACGGTCTAAAGGTTGACAACAGGAGGCTGCATCTCGAATTTTCCCTCAAGGTCAGAAAGGTTAGTCAATGATTGGGCTTGAAGATTAATTATGTGTCGCTCTCTCCCAGTGGCCGACTCACCAGACGTTTGGGCCACCTTCAGTGCTGGATGGAGGGGCGATCTGGAATCTCCAGGCTTGAAGGCCGTCTCAGCCTGGCGGGTGGTCTGGGCCACCAGCTTCCTGAGGCTACAGTGAGGCCCTGAGCCAGCTACGCCCCCTTCCGCCTCCCGCAAGCCTGACTTGCCCAGCCTCGCCTTTGTATTAGATTTGCACAGAAACATCTTTTTTGAGATTGAGCGCAGCTGTTTTCCCTGCTGTCCCAGACCTCCCTGAATGGCTCTTTGGATCTGAGGGGATTTGCAGCTGGGAGGCTGCCTGAGGGGTTCCCATGTACGCAGGATCATCTGACATTGCCGAGCAGCCCACTCTAGCCTGTGCTAACCTTCAGCAGAGCCCCAGAACAGAACAGGCTCTGAAGGTGGTGGCAGGAGGGCGGGGTAGGGGCAGGAGCAGTAGGGGGAGCTCAGGCAGGGGAGCAGGGGGAGGGGCAGGGGTGATGAGCTCAGGCAGGGGACACAGAGGTGGGCAGTCTCCAGAGCATCCCATCTGTAGAGGGACCAGCAGTCAGGCGTCACAATGCCCAAAGACCACAGTTAGTGGGCAGCAAATCTGAGTTTTGACCCATGTATTTAAAACTTTTTAAAATAGTTTTTTGAGATGAAATTCATACTGCATAAAATTAACCATGTTAAAGTGAACAATTCACGGACAGTTAGTACATCCACTGTGTAAAGCACCAGCTCTGTCGGCTTCCGGAGCATCATCATCTTAAAGGGAACCCTGTGGCCTTTCTCCCATCCACTCCACCAATCCCAAGAACCACTAATGTCTCTCTCTGTGGATTTGCCTATTCTGGATATTTTATGTAAAGAGATTTGTACAACATGCAGTCTTCTTCAGCTGGCTTCTCTCCCGAGCACAGGGCTCTGGGGTAGGTCCTCGAGATTGTGGTATGGATCAGTGCTTCATCCCCTCACATGGCTGAAGAATACTGCACCATGTGGAGGGGCCTCATTGCATCCATCCATCCATTCACCCTTCTATCCTTCCTTCCATCCTTCCTCCTTTCCTTCCTTCCTACCTTCCATCCATCCATCCATCCATCCATCCATCCATTCATCCTTCCATCCATCCTTTCATCCATCCAACCATCCAACCATCCTTCCATCCATCCATCCTTCCATCCATCCATCCTTCCATCCATCCATCCATCCATCCATCCATCCATCCTTCCATCCATCCTCCATCATTCCATCCTTCCATCCATCCATCCTTCCATCCATCCATCCATCCATCCATCCATCCATCCATCCATCAGCTGGTCAGCATTGGGTTGTGCCTCCATCATCTCTGGCCACCATCCCCAACTACCATAGACTAGGTGGTTCAATCTCTCTCAGTTTGGAGACTGGGAGTCTGTGATCGAGGTACCAGCAGATTTGGTTTTTAGTGCAACTTTGTCCTGTCTGGTAAATAGCAGCTTCTTACCGTGCACACACGTGAGAAGCAGACCTTTTTCCTCCCCTAGTGACAGCACTAACACCGTCATGGGGTCTTACCTTCAGGACCTCATTTAACCCCAGATACCTCCCAAAGACCCTGCCTCCAAATATAGTCCCACTGGGAGTTGATGCTTCAACATATGAATCTGGGGGACACAAACATCCAGTTCACAACATTCCACCCCTGCCCCCAAGCTCCTGGCCCTCTTACAAACACATTCACTCCAGCCCAATAGCCAGAAGCCTGAATCTCATCTGCACTCCATGTAAGTAGGCATTGGTAACATTCAAGGTAGATTCATCCTGAGGCCAAGTCCTCTGCAGAGGTGACCCTGTGAAGCCAGCATATTATGTGTGTCCAAAATACAGTGGTGGGACAGGTGTGCGGTACACACTGCCACATCAAAGCAAGGTGAGGGCCACTGGGTTCCAAGCAAGTGCAAACCTAGGAAGGCGGGAAGGAAACTGAGGGTTTCAGGGGGAGGAAGAAGGGGGATGCGGTGACCGAGTGATGGGTATTAAGGAGGGCACAGGTGCTGATGGGCACTGGGTGTTAGTTAGCAACGAACGAATCCTTGAACACTACATCAAACACTAATGATGCACTATATGCTGGCTAACTGAACATAATAATAATAATAAACAAAACCAAAAAAACCTGGGAACGCCTACGAGTGGGTCTCTGTGGCTCTGGCTCTGTCCCGTGGCTCTGAAGGGGAGAGGGGAGGTTGAGCCCCAAAGGCCCCAGGGAGTGCCTGAGGGAGCTGCCACCTAGCCCAGTGAGATGGAGACATGCCCACCCATGAGACAGGGAGGGAGAGCTGGGTCATCTCTGATTTGCCCTGGGTCTCTCCTCCCTGTTTGAAGAAGAGAGTCTGCTCTCCAGAATAGCCTGTGGCCCTCCGCCCCTGAGGCTCTAAGAAGTCCTCACTTCACCCCATCTCTGTCCCGGCACTTCCTGCTGGCATGGCTGGGTAGGTCCACGAGGGTGCCAAGCGTTTGTTTGACTTTGAGGCCAGACGGATAATGGCCACTCATCGATTACCGGACAGGCTACCGGAATGGCTGCACCAACAGGAGGTGACTCTGGTGACAGATGATGGGCAAGCCTCCGTGCACCTGGCAGGCTCAGGCAGCGCTTGTTCTGGTTCTGTGAGATATATACACACACGTATACACATGTATGCACACATGTGTGCATGCACACGTGTCTGTCCACACACACAACTGCACGTGTGTGCACACGCAACACATGTGTGTGCACACATATATAACATGCATGCACGTGCATGTGCACACACACGCACACATCTATATGGAGAAGAGGGAGAGATTTATCTATTTATTTTATGGCAGAGTTCTCTACTCCGCTGAGTTCCGCCTCTCCGCCTGAGGCCAGGTCACGGGCTAGGGTGCCAAGATCAGCGTGAGCTTGGGCCCAAAGGCCATCTGTGGTTTTTCTCAGGAGGAGTCGCCCATCCCAAACGAAGTGAGTGGTGGAAGGGCTGGTGGAGAACCTGGAACGAAGCTAAATTCTTACAAATGGTTCACTAAGTAAAATCCATTTTATTTAGTGTAACTTACATATAGGGAACTTCAGCGATTTTCACTGCAGCTGCCGCAGCCTTTCAGGAAATGCTACTTCATGGTTAGGGACTCAGCCCTCCAGTGACTGCACAGAAGGTGTTTGTCCCCCGTCCCCTCCTGTGCCTTTCTGGCCGGTTCCGTCCCAAGCGCAGGAAAGCATCACATACACAGAATCCCACCGTGTGTGGTCCTTGGCGTCCGGCCCTCTCACTCAGAATAACGTTTTCAGGATGTGTCCGTGTTCTCTGCGTGGCACTTCATCCCTTCCTTCCTGTTTGGTCACATGTTCCACTGAGGCTGCCAGTACAACGTGAGTTGGTCTGTCCGTCTGCTGCGGTCATCCAAGTTCGATCCAGTCCCCGCGTGTCACAGATGAAGCCACAGGCCATGTCTCACAGACACAGGAAGAGGGAGGTGGCTTTACGGAATCCTGCGAGTGTTTCCAGGCTCTGTGCCCACCTGTACTTTCCTCGTTGAGGGTGGAGAAGCTCACGCAGTTTGAGGTTTGAATCTCCCTAATCGCTAGTGATGCTGGGCATGGTTTCATGTGCTTATTTCTCTTGGGTTAGCTCCTTCGGTGACGTTTCTATTAAAATCTTTCACTCACTTTTATAAGCTCAATTGTTTATCTTACTAGTGAGTAGTAAGAGTTCTATACACTTTATGAATAAAATTCTTGTTTTTTGAGATATGTATTTTTCAAATATTTTCTACAAAATCATAACTTTTTTCTATTTTCTTAACAGTGTCTTTCAGAGAGCAGTAGTTTTTTTTTTTTTTTTAAGATTTTATTTATTTGACAGTGAGAAACACAGCGAGAGAGGGAACACAAGCAGAGGGAGTGGTAGCGGGAGAAGCAGGCTTCCTGCGGAGCAAGGAGCCCGATGCGGGGCTCGATCCCAGGACCCTGGGATCATGACCTGAGCCGAAGGCAGACACTTAACGACTGAGCCACCCAGGCGCCCCTAGTAGTTTTTGTTTTGACGAAGCCAAATTTACCCATCTTTTCTTTTGTGGATCATGCTTTTGGTGGCATCTCTGAGAAATCCTAAAGGTTGAACTAATACTGAATGACTTTTAAACTAATTTTAAACGTTATTTATTTATTTAGGAGTTAGAGAGAGAGAGTGTGTGCACGCATGTGAGCAGGGGGAGGAGCAGGGGGTGGGAGAGAGAATCCCAAAGTCGACTCTGTGCCTGACACGCGGCTCAATCTCACGACCCCGAGATCATAACCTGAGCTGAGATCGAGAGTTGGACGCTTCACGACTCAGCCACCCAGGTGCCCCAATTTTAAACTAATTTTAAATTTAAAATGCAAATGAAACTATGCTGTACACTTAAAACTAATGTAACTTTATATGCCAATCCTATCTTGAAAATGTTTATCAAATTATTAAAGTTTTATGGTCAAATTGAAAAGCGTGTTAAAAGCTGTAATGCTGGCTCTCATTTGAAGGAGCCGAAAGCCCGCGTGTCCCAGACAGGCGCAAGCGGGTGTGCAGGGTGTTTGCGATTATCCTTGGAGAAAAGCAGACGGCAGGGAGACTCCGCAGACAGAGTGACTCAGGGGCTCCTGGACCCAGTCAGTCAGACAGCCTGCAGGTGAAGTACGGGAACCTCCAGCGACCGTCCCCTCCCAGCTTGATTTCTTAGCCCCGCGAGTGTCCATGGGAGGCCTGAAGCGCCTTCCGGATCTTCCTTGACAGCGGTTTCTGGGACACTCAGTGACCCTCCCAGGGCGCTGGAGCTCCGTGCCTCACAGCCCGGGAGACTTGTTCTAGAGACTGGTCATGACAGTCACACCCCAAGGCTGCTTAGGACCCTGTGAGCTGAGCACTTGGCTCCAGCCGAGTAACAACCCGAAGAGAGACTTCCCACCTAGAGTGCCCTCCTGGGACCATCTGGGAGCCAAGGCTGCTCCCCTGGCTGCATGGACCCCGGGCTGCAGGTGACCGTCCCCTCCCCTCATCCCAGCCTCTGTGTCCTCTGAGGCCCAGAGCGCCGACCATCAGGGGGTCCTTCTTGTCACCACATGAGTGATGTGCAGCCTCCCTGGCTTTGTTCTCCCGGTGCGACTCCCTTACAGGGGCCGGGCAGCCAAGGTCGTGCCCAATGACCTCCACCTCCTTCCAGCTTCTTCCAGTCCTCGCCCCCTTGCCTTTTTTTGGTTTCCTTTTGGAAAAACAAATCAGCTAGATGTTTCTGGAGAAGACATCCCCAGCCCGGGGTCTTGTACAGACTGCCCCAGAGACACCTCACTCCCTGCCCAAGGCCCCCGAAGGCTGCCCAGGAGTGGAGTTCCAGTGGCTGACCTCTGAACAGCAGTCAGTGGACCCCACAGAGAGGAGGGCCCCAGGGGAGGGGTGGCAAGCTGGCCTGGGCGTCTGTGCCCCATGCCAGAGCACCATGAGTGATAGGCAGGTGACCTGCGCTTCTGTCCAGAGCAGCCTGGCAGCCATAGTCCCTCCAGTTCCATACCCTGGTCTTGGGGTCAACTGTGCCCCCCACAGTCAAACTGTGGGGTCCTCACCCTTGGCACCTTGGCACGCGGCCCTATTAGAAATAGGGTGCTGTGGGTAGCGTTGGTTAAGATGAGGTCACACTGCGGTGTGGTGGTCCTAATCAGTATGATCGTGTCCCTGTAAGAGGAGATATTTGGACCCAGACATGCACACACGGAGGATAGCGTGCCAACACCGCAGTCATTTAGCCAAGGAAGCTCCGAAGCCAGAGGGGGCCCCGGACTTCCGGCCCCAGAACTGCGACAGGATGGACTTCGGCTGAGTGAGCCCCAGCCCGGACCGTGGCAGCAGCCTCGGGAGACAACCACACCCAGCAAGCTACCTGGTCCCCCGGGCAGAGGTCCCTCCCTTGTCAATCAGGGGTGGCCTCAGAGCATTGTGGGATTAAATCAGTCTGAGAACAAAATAAATGTCCTCGCCCCTGGCACGTGGGCACCTGGGCTCAAACCGCAGAGGCCGCCCACATGCACGACCTTCAAGGGAAGGTTAAACAAACTGCCGGGAAGCATTACCACTAGTGTAGAGATGATTCTGAAACGTAACTCGTCTCCGTATTTTCCTGTAGGAAGACGTGGCGGCAAAGGGACGGTGCTGGTGTTTCAGGAGCCCTTGGCGGATGTCCATGCGTGCCCTCTTATGGGCGGACACAAGGAGCTCGAAGTTCCTTACACAAGAGCTCTCTGTGGAGTTAAAGTGTGAACAGTGTAAGGCGTGTCATGAAAGTGATCCTGCTGCCACTCAGGAGAGCGTGGGTGCTGGGGACAGGCCACCTTGTCCCCCTTTCCCGGGGCAGCGGGAGAGGATGGCACCGTCGTTCTGCTGGGTGAGAGGCAGGCACACAGTATAAAAAAGCCTGGGAGAGCTGAAAACGTGGCCCAGGATAGCCCTGTTCCCGCTCTGGGCTCCTTCTCTGTCGTGGCCGCACATGCACTGCTTGCGAGACAGCCCAGTGAGAGAGGTAAATGCCTGTACGGCCCACAGTGGAAGTGCCCTTTGGGCAGACTGGGGTGGCCACCACCAAGGACCCTGGAGCCCTTCCTGCCTTCTGCTCTCTGCTGGGAGTGTTTCCGAGGCAGCAGGCATCTGGGGGAAGAGCCCCCCTCCCCAGACCCCGGGTCATCCACCAGCCAAGGAGAAGGAGAGGGTGACCCTCAGGGACTCACACCCGGAGGAAGGGATCCCTGGGATGACTGGACCCCATCAGGCTGAATCTGGGGTGCCCACCGGATGCCCACCAGTGTGGTGGTTTGAGCTTAGAGCCAAGAGCCACACCGGCTGGGACAGCACAACAGCCTTGAGGGGCTGATGGAGCCCTGACATCCACAGGAAGAGCCCAGAGGACAGGGTGGGGAGAATCAGGAGCCTTCCCAGCCAGGGGCCCAGGAGCCTGCAAGTCAGTCAGCCCAGAGAGCAAGTGTCAGAGGGCAGGCGGCCGAGCCCGTGCCTTCCTGACTTCTCACAATGGGGGAGCCACCGGGTGCCAGGCGCCAGTGCTGCGGCCTCTGCCCATGCCCCCATCCCACTCCTTTCTCTGTCCTGGAGTCCTGGTCCCCGTGTGCCGGGCCTGGTGCTCTCCCCATGAGGGTTCTGCATGTGTCTCCCCTCCCTGAGCATGTACACTTCTCAGGAATGGGCAAATCCACCAGATCTGTCCCCTGCCCCAGTCCCAGGCCCCAGAGCTGCCCTGCCCCGCAGAAGGCACACAGTCATGTGTTGATGAGTGAGAGGAAGAAGATGCCCTTCCCAGGGAGGCTCAACAGCAAGCGGCAGTCAGTGTGGGCTCTGAACACTGCCCCCAGACCAGGTGGCTCCCAGAGCACTCAACACAACCCCCTTCCCAGCCCAGCCCCTCAGCTGTTCTGCACCGGCCCTGCCGGGACGGCAAACATACCTGGACCGCCCTCACCACAGGCCCTTTGCACATACCACAGGCCCTTTGCACATGCAAGCCCAGGCTGCAGGGCTCCCGCAGATGTCCCACACATTACCCAGTGGTCAGCATCTACATCACCTCCTCAGACGACCTCTTGGCCATGCACTCAAATGGTGACTACCACCTGCTAGTAAGTCATGAAAGCAATTGAGCAGGTTAGGGCCAGTGGGCATTTGGTCTTTTGTTATTATTGTTGTTTTTACAAAATAAAACAGAAGAGAATGTCTTCTGACATCAGAATGGGGTCAGCGTTTTTCCATGAAACTCTTGGGTTTTGTGCATGTGGGTGTGTGGATGCCCAGGTCTCGTGGAAAGCCTGTCCCACCTGTGGCTCCAGCTGAGTCACCAGCCCCCGGCTGGCCTATTGCTCTCCCACGTGCATGCATCTCAGGTCTCGCCCTTCTTTCACTGTGTCCCCAGCGAGCTCCGTGAGCAGACCCCACGTGTCACCTCTGCACTGACTCCCAGGACCCAGAAGCCCACCCACAGAGTGGACGCATGAGGGGGCCTGACCTCACTGTCCCCTCCCAGCAAGGCGGCTGCCACTCCTCTTCGCCAGGGAAGGGCAAACACACCCCACACACCGTGTAACCCCGTGGAGCCACGGCCTCGGTCCACCCACCCAGGGCGCTATAGGGAGCTCGGAGCCTCTCTGAGCAGAGATGTCTCTCTGGGCTGCCCATGAGGCCAGGGTGCTACGGCCCCAGAGCGTGGCCGGGAAGCACCAGCAAGCTCGCTGCTGCAGCCGCGTCCAGAGGCCATCCACATGTTCTGGCCCGTGTCCCCATCAGCCCGCGATCCCCAGCTCCAGCGGTCAGGCTCCACGTTCCCCTGTTTTCTGTGCCTGTGCCCCTGAGGTGATGCTCTCTGGTCTGGGCTGCTGTTCCTTCACACCTTGTTAGGTCCACATCCCGCTGATTTAACGAGCATCTCCTGACCCCCGGCAGCGGACAGGACACAGACCCACTGAGATTGAAAAGCCAGAGGGAATTCCAGACAGCCCCTGCTGTCCCATCCTCACTCTGCACCACGCAGAGCCCTCAGCCTCCCAGACGCCTGCCCTCGTGTCTCCCGGCAGACTCAGTAGCTTCCTCCTCCTGGGGGCCCAGCGCTTGGCAAGAGCAGAATGAGAGAGTTTACACCCTGGACAACTGGAGCCCTCGGTCTCCATAACATGAGCATCAGATGGAGGAGCGGTCAGGAAGTGGGGTCAGGGAGGCCGGGCCAGAGCAGGTGTTCCCAAGACCCCAGACCCACCAGGACCCAGGACTGGTGAGGGGCCAGGAGCACGGAAGGGGCTTCCTTGGAAAAGCCTTCGGTTCTGGAGACCACAATGACTCGGTGGAGAGAGGAAGGCCCAGGCCTGGTGGCCGAGGGGCAGTCCCTGTGGGGCAACGGGAGAATGGGACCCGGGCCGGGGCCAGCTCGGGAAGAGGCTGCAGACTCAGCACAGTCTTCACTTCCTGCTTTCCCTGGGGTCGGCTGGCCCCGACACCCACAGAGAGAAGATGCCCATAGGGAGGAGCGAGGAGTCAGGCCCCTGGGGTGCGGGGGGTGGGGGGATGGAGGGGAGCTAGCGGGGTCAGGCGGGGAGGAGGCACTGGCCCTGCCCTGACGGCCCCTCCTCCCAACAAAGCCCGCAGCCAGGGCCAGCGCACGGCCCCACAGTCTCTGTGGGGCCAGACACATGCCCTCCCGTAAGGGAGAGAGATTCATTCAGGCCTTGCTGGCCAGGCCACAGGTCAGGGCCGCGAGCACTCACC
>JAQQSY010000035.1:74886-90160 GCA_028646535.1 Procyon lotor
GGAGGGGAGCTAGCGGGGTCAGGCGGGGAGGAGGCACTGGCCCTGCCCTGACGGCCCCTCCTCCCAACAAAGCCCGCAGCCAGGGCCAGCGCACGGCCCCACAGTCTCTGTGGGGCCAGACACATGCCCTCCCGTAAGGGAGAGAGATTCATTCAGGCCTTGCTGGCCAGGCCACAGGTCAGGGCCGCGAGCACTCACCACTCACAATCCTCAGACCACTGAAGACGGCTCACTCCTCCTCTCTACGCAGAGAAGGCAGGGCCCCTGCCCACCATGCCAGGAGTGGCAGAGCAGAGACAGGCCAGAGCACATCTCCGCTGTCCCCTCTGGGGACAAAGTCTCTGGCTTTGAGCCCCAAGAGGCACGCGGCCAGGCCGGCACACACAGCCACGGCCCCCCGATCCCGAGGCCAGGCCAGGGCCAGTTTGTGCAGCCGGTGGAAAAGCACGTACCTGATGCCGCTGGAAACCACGCGCGTGCCCCCGGTGTGGGACCCCGCACCCTGGAGGGGACCTGGAGAAGACACAGAAAGGATTGCCAGAGTGCTCACAGAGATCATGCCTGCGACTCCTGGGGGCTTCCTCAGACTAGGGCCTCACATGGTTTGGGGAGGTTTTTACTTCCTCTGCAGCCCAGGCTAGAAAGAGCATTACCACTCGGGGAACCTGAGGGCGAGGTGCACCAAGGCGGCAGCAGGTGGGGCCTCCTGGCCCAGGGACCAGGACTGCCCCACTCAGTGCGCCCCTCATCTGGAGCCCCACCACCCACCTCAGACCCAGGACCCACGGAGCCTGCAGGCTGGCCTGGGCTCTAGAAAGCCCCTGGCTCCTCTCACCGTGGATCTGGGCATGGAGACCCTGCAGGAGAGGCTTCTGCTCCCGGGGGGTGGGGCAGGGGTCTGGGGAGCACATGGGCAGGTGCCCTGGGGCATCCATGAGCAATCTCCGTCCCTCCCCTGCTTGGCTCACCTGCCCCGGGCACAGCCCCCATGCAGCTATGTCTGGAAGGACCCTCCCCTCCCAGTTTTGCCAAGGATGCTTGTTCTTGAGAGGCCAGGTGGTCAGAGAGCCGAGCCCGCCCCTTGTGGGCCCCTCAGCCCTGACCCCACGTGCCCACCTTGTGCCCTCTTTCCATGTGAGAACCCCAGAGCATCCCGGGCTCTGGGATTTCAACAAACAAGGAAAGATCGCAACTACGGGAGTGGGGGAGGCCCAGCTCAGTGAGAGGGGTCTGTGCCATGCAGACAAAAGGGCCCCAGGGCTCTAAGGCCCATGCTACAGCCGGCTGCCCCCCACCCCCCCAGGACGGCCCCTCCTCCTGGCAAAGCCTGCAGCCAGGGCCAGTGGCGGGAAGAGCCGTGGTCAGCTCTGCTGGGAAGGGGGCCCCATGGGAGGGAGAGGCCCCCAGCTGTGCCAGCAGCTCATGAATAGAACACAGTGACAAAGTCCATGCAAAGAGCCTTGAGGTCTGCCCCGGGGGTCCTGGACCTCTGAGCCAACAGGACCTCATTGCCCGGCTCCTCTCCTGTTCCCGGAGGGGAAGTGGATCTGGTGCTCTTGCCAGAGGCCCAGCCTCCTCCCTCCTCTCTGCTCCCTGCCCTCCATGCACCGGGCCCAGCTGCTCAGTGCCGGTGTGCACCCTCCCTGCCCCCCACCCCACCCTATGCACCTGGCCTCGCCACTCAGCGCCTGTGTGCATGCTCCCTGCCCCCCGAGCACTGGGCCCAGCCGCTCAGTGCCGGTGGGCACGGCTATGCCCAGGAAGCCTCACACTTCCTCACTGGCCACCCATTTGATGTGATGCTCAGGAAGGGAATCAGCTCCGGCTCCCAGGGTTCAGAACGCCTCCTGTTTATCTGCATTCTTTGTCTTGGGCAGTGTCGGCCCCTGTCCTCCTGCCTGTGCCCGTCCTCATGCTCTGGGTGTGCTCTGCAGCCCAGCTTCTGGGGAGCTGGGTCCCCGCATTTCCAGGGAACGTCGTGCTGCTCCTGCCGATGCTCCCACCCTCGGCCCGGCCAGGGCCCTGCAGCCACTTGGCCCAATTCCCACCATGTCCCAGCCCACCAGGTCACAGTCAGACACCCTTCTCCCCGCACTGACCCCCCCCCCCAGGCCCCAGCCCAGGCTCCTCCTGCTGGGAGGTCAGGGATCAGGTAGAATGAGCAGGGATGGGGTCGGAGGGTAGCCTAAAATGTGCTCCACTCTCCTCAGATGCTCCCCAAGGGGCAGAGTCTGCACAGTGTCAGCCTGTCTAACCAGACATTTCCAAACGTTCACCCTGCTCCTCCACGGATTCACGAGACTGCTATTTACACGGAGAGCCAGAGCGCAAACCAGAGCCAGGATCAGCCTGGGCGGGCCGGCCTCCACCCTGTGCTCAGCACTCCTGCGGTGGTCTGCTCCATTTCCTGGAGACCGGGCCTGGCCCGGCAGGTCCCGGGGCTGCTCGGTGGCTGGCGGGAAGTCTCACATCCTGTCCTCCCTTCCTGCCCAGTAAATGCATCTGCTCCGCAGGAGGGCTGGCCCGTGGAGGTGCCCGGGGGGCCTCCCAGCCGGTCAGGAGGCTGGCCAAGTCCAGGCGTCCAGGCGGTGGGGCGCACTCTTGCCCCCTGCTCGCACAGGGTCAGACTGCAGTCTCCGTCTCAGCCCGGCCAATGCCGCTCAGGCTTTCCTAGGGGCGGCAAATCACCCGGCTCAGCAAGGGAAGTTAGGTGGTGTCCTCGGCTCGGAGGCTGCCTGCCAGAGCGCCTTGCACCCTCATGCCCTCTGCCCGCACCCCTGCATGCCCTCGCCTCTTCCCGCAGGGGACCGTGCACACTTGGCGCTCCTGGAGGCCGCGAGTGAGGGCGGTGGCTGGCCGTGGGCGTGATTGTGCTCACACCCACGTGTCTCAGAAAAGAGGAATGGTTGCCGTTACAATGTGGCGTGTGGTGCCCAGACACACCGGAAATTCACTGACGCACTTTTAGGTTTCGAAGGGTTGCTGGTTCGTGCTCAGCAGGGGAGAATTCAGTTAGTAACTCACAGAGTGAGGCCACCGAGTCAGTGTTCACGAGGATGGGGGGGGGCATCTCTAAAGGCCACAGTTGGGAAGCTGGTCACGTGGGCGACAGACTTCTCTCCAGAAGGAAATGGACCGCAGTGGTGTGTGCCTGTCTCCCAGAGGCCGTGCGGCTGGAAGGCAGCGGTGTGTTGCCTTGTTGCCTGAAACAGGATTTTCCACGACCATGAATCTCAGTAGCAGCTACAGAAATGCTTCCCAAGACCTGTAGTGTCAGGATTTTCGGACTTTTTGCTCAAGGGCAGAGCCTGATTACCATACGGGACCAGGAGGAGGTGGAGCCCCTCCCCCCCACGCCGGCAGTGTCAGGCCAGTTGGGTCACGTCCCTGCCCTAGCACGGAGAGCCCACCCCGTCTTTACCCCTAACTACCTAGCTGTGTTTCTCGCCTGTCCAGAAGCAAGATCGTGGTTCTGAGCGGGAGTGGGGCCTTAGGTCCACGTGGGCCCTGTGGGTTCCTGGCTCCCTAGCTTTCCTCCCGCTGACGAGAACCGTGGTCTCCACAGGCTCAAGTGCCACAAAGAGCCACAGGCTGGCCACTTAAACAACAGCGTCTGTTTCTCACTGTCTGGAAGCCAGCAGTCCAAGGTCAGGGGGACGGCACGGTTGGTTCTAGGGAGAGCCCACTGCCTGGCTGGCAGACCCTGCCTTCTTGCTGGTCCCCCAAGGAGGAGGGAGACAGCCTGTCTGGGAAAACTTCCAAGGACGTGGATCCTTTCAGGGCCACCCGCTGACCTCATGTAAGTGGCCAGAGACTAATGTCTGAACCCTCAAACTCACATGTTCAGGCCCAGACCCCACAGTGATGGCTTTTGAGGTAGGGCACGGGGAGGTGATTAGGCCACGAGGGGGGACCCTCAGGAACGAGGTCAGTGTCCTTAAAAAGGGGCCCGGAGGGATGACCTCATCTGTTCCACCCTGTGAGGACCTAGCGAGAAGGTGGTGGACCCTGCTGTCAGGAGGGGTCCTGCAGACTCCGACTTGGAACGCTCCTCAGGGTGAAGGTCAGCGGCCGGCAGGGGCACTGGGAACGCACCTCAGGATAAAGGTCAGTGGCCGGCAGGGGCACTGAGCCCCTGAGGACAAGTGGCTCCTCCCCGGAGTCCGGCTGGGAATTCGTAGGCCATCCACAGATACCACCACTGTTGCTAAAACCAGGGTCATCATCCGTGGAGTGTAGACCTGTTGGGCTTCATCCCAGCTCACGCGGCCTCTTGCAGGTGTCCCACTGGGAGCCGAGCCGAGAGCCCAGTGTCCCTCACCTAGGACGAGGAGGCCCACAAGCTTGTCTAGGGGAAACCTGTCCTTTCATTGGAGGGGGAAGGAGAGGACGGTGTGCACAGGCGCTGCAGGGCAGGCGCTATGGGGGGGCCGAGCCTGGCCCGACCTTGCAGGTCCTCACCCTGTGACACAGGCGGAGGGCCCACTCCGGACCATCCTGTCGCAGACGGCTCCTCTATCCTGAATTTCCGTCCGACCTGAGACAGACCGGGAGCCGACGAACACGACCTCGGGGACCTGGGACACCACCCCCACTGGGCCCGGTCGGCAGAAGGTCCTGTCCTCAGAAGGTCCTGTCCCCATGGGGCAAGGGGCAGCAAAGCTCTGTGATCATCGGATTGATATTTCAGTTTGTTAAATGCATCCGAAGTGGGAACTTGTGATTTTAAGAAAATACTGAAGGGTTAGGTAATTAAATTTTGATCGTGTTTGAATATTCAAGCAGAACATGTGGTGGTGTCTAGCAACGTTTTTTACTGTCACAACTGGGAGTGTTACTGGTCTCTCTGGTGGGGGCCAGGGAGGGGCTAATGAGCACACAGTGGGCAGACGGCCCCCACAACGGACGACTACCCACTCAGAACCTCAACAGAGCTGTGGTGGAGAAACTCTAAGGAATTAGCTTCATTAAATCAAACAGTTTATGAACATTGTTTAATGCTTAGGAGTATTTTGTGAGATTGATACATCTTCCCTCTAAGAGTTTGCAGTGTCTGAGAAAACCAGATACGTCAAATTTATAATGACGGTCTGGGACGTGACATCTGAAGAAAGGCGGTCAATGAAAATAAAACATTTATTTGAATTTTGTCTTCAAAATTTATAGCCGAATATTAAGCAACGAGCCAGAGAAAAAGAGTACTCTTCATTTTAATATGAAATTACTGTATTCACAAATAAACTAGAACGTGTCAGTTACACTTACAGGTTTAAGAAAAGTGTTTTAAAAGTCACCCTGTTGGGGAACCTGGTGGACTCAGTCTGGGGAGCACATGACTCTTGATCTCAGGGTCATGAGTTTGAGCCCCACGCCAAGCATAGCATTTACTTAAATAAAAACTTAAAGAAACAAATAAAGGAAAAATAAAAGTCACACTGTTGATGAATTTAGCGTCCAGTAAACACACGAGATGCCCCCGTGAGACACCCAAGAGGGTGGCCTCAGTTACCCGGAAACGCTCGCAGGTCCTGTGACGGTAAGTAAGGAAAGAGCTGACGCTGCAGTATACAGCAGGTGCCCACTGGGTGCTCCCCCATGACTCCCGGTCCCTGCAGGACACCTGAGGGGGCAGCAGCTCCCACGGGGGCTGGGATAGGGACCCAGGGGTGCAGGAGGATGTACCGAGGGACACGCAGGACACTAGATATGGGGACTCCCGCCGAGACGCTGCTTCAACCCGGAAACAGGGGTCGCCTTCCTGATTCAGGGTTCGGGGCAGGAAGGCCACTGACCTCGTCCCGAACCACACAGCCAGTCAGAGGCAGCCAGCTCGCAGAGGAGATCTGGCTCCACTCCCAAATACCTTCCGGGTGCCAGGCTGTGTAGGGTGAAAGGCCAAAGGTCAGCCACTCCAGCTCTCTTGGGCAAAATCCCCTTGAAAGTGACATTCCCTGTGACCTGTTTCCAAGCAACAGAATTTGGCCACGGGAAGGGGCTATCACTTCTGTGATCATGTTATGTACAATTGTCATGTCTATCCCACTAAGGTATTCTCCTCCATGCTGATTTTAACTAAAGCAGCCAAGATGGGGAGGTCTCCTTAGCCAGGAACTGAGGGCAGCCTGTGGCCAGCAACCAGCAGGAGCCTGGGGCCCTGGCCTGGTACTGCTCCAGCACCCGCATCCTGCTGAGAGCCCCACAAGCTGCCAGATGAGAGCCCAGCCCTCGGTGGCGGCCTCACAGGTGGCCCAGCTGAGCCGCCACCAGATTCCTGACCCACAGATCCCACGAGACAAGGATGTGTGCGTTCTCAGCCTGAGTTCGAGGGATGGTAAGGAGCCATGGACAGCTAGCCCAGCACAGATAGGGATGGCGCCCTTCGTGAATTCCAAAAGTGTCTTGGCCGTCATTGGGTCAAACAGCTGACTTTCTGAAAAGACAGTATTTTGAAAGATACTCATTTGAGCATCTAACTTTATAAATGTTTATTGAAGATAATCTCATGACTTCAGACATTTTGGCTCAACGATGAATTCCTGAGCACCTGTGATCGGGCTGCGTGTTCCAGAGAAGTGTGCCGGGTGTGTGCATGCACCTGTGTATTTGTGTACATGTGTATATGTGGTGGTGGGTGTGACTGCATGTGTGTGGCTGAGCATCATTGTGTGTGAGTGTGCCTGGGTGTAACAGGTGATACGTGCGCGTGAGTGTGTGTGAGCGTGTGGCGGAGGCAGAAACCAGGACAGTGGGATTGGGTTGAGGGTGTTCATGGAAGGACTCGCCGTAGTCAGGCCAGGCAAGGTTCTCTCAAGCCGGGGGGAAGGTCTGGTGTGGACCACAGAAGGGCAGTGGGAGAGGCCATTAGTGGGAAATAGTCCGTGTCTGGAGGACAGCGTCAACAAAGCAGTGAGTGGCGTGTTGTGTCCTCACCCGTGACTGACACAGCAGCTGTAGGTACAGAGAGCAAGTCCAGGTTCAGGGGAGCTGGCAGGGTACCAGTCCCCAGATAAGGATCCTGGGGTCCGGACAGGACTCAGTCTTCACTTCAAATCTCAGATTTTTGGTGGGACAAAGAGGACTCAAAGATTCCTCCTGCTGACAGAGCCAGTGTGGTGGACACAAGAAATGCCCGACTCAGATGCCACAAGGAAACGTGAGGTTATCCCTGACCCCCCGGCTGGGAGATTAACCAGATGCAGTCCTGCCTCCTCCCTTCCATGGGGCTGCTCCCAAGTAGGAGGCCTGGGCTCTAGGGGACAATGGTGGCCCCTGCAAGTGGGTTGAAAATGCAGAAGCCGCAGCGAGAAGCACAGGCACTGAAGTCAGAGAGAGATGGGCTTGCACCCCAGCTCTGTTATAGGCTGGCTCTTCCTTTAGCTTTCTCATGTGTGCAGTTAAAATCTACCCCAAAGGAAAGGATGGTCGGTGAGTAATATGCATAACTACCCTCATACCCCAGCCTCGCAGCTAGCTCTGATGGCTGCTGGCCCCAGCACGATCCCTGTAGCCTTTTCCCAGAGCCCTGGTTCCACTGGGCATTTCCCCCTCAGGCCAGTTCGGGCCTTGATCCTCTCTGTGCTATGTGACCAGGGAGGAGTAACGTCCATAGGGCCTCTGAGAAGCCGCACAGGTACTTCAGGGAGCTCATGGTCTGAGAACCATTCTAACAGGTAGCAGCTGCATGAGACAGGAGGCCAGACAGAAAGCCTATGGGTGCTGTGGTCAGACCCAAGCTGCCCTCTGATCCCAGCTCCCCCACCTCCCAGCTGTGCAACCAGCCAGCAATGCACCTGACCCGTTTGTGACCTAGTTCCTCGAACTGCATGACTGTGGCAGCAGCAGTTTGAGAGACAGGGTCACATAGGACTGCTTGGCTTCAATTCCACTCCTTACCTACTAGTTACACATTTCTGGGTAAGTCACTTGGCCTATATGAATTCAAGCGCCAATATCTAAAATGGAAACAATATGCAAAATCTTTGCCATAGAGCTGCGGGAGATTGGATGACATCGTGCATGTGATGTTTTCAACATGGAACCTATTTAAATGCTCAAAACTCTTAGCCTTTATGATGGCAATGATGCGATGATGCTGATGCTGGTGGTGATGGTGATGATGGTGATGATGGTAGTGATGGTGGTGGTGATGATGGTGATGATGGTGCTGATGGTGATTATGGTGGTGGTGATGATGGTGATGATGGTGATGGTGATAATGGTGATGATGGTGGGATGATAATGGTGATGGTGGTGATGGTGGCAGTGATGATGTGATTATATGACAATGATGGTGATGATGATTGTGTTGGTGGTTGTGATAATGGTAATGATATGGTGATGATGGTGGTGAGAAAGGTGATGATGATGATGGTGATAGTGATGATGATGGTGATGATGATGATGGTGAGGATGGTGAGGATGGTGGTGGTGAGGATGGTGATGGTGATTATATGATGATGATGGTAATGATGGTGATGATGATGATGATGGGGATTGTGTTATTGTTGGTGGTGATAATGGTAATGATAAGGTGATGATGATGGTGAGTATGGTGATGATGGCGATGATGATGGTGATGGTGGTGATGATGTTGATGATGGTGATTGTTGTTGGTGGTGATCATGGTAATGATATGGTGATGATGATGACGGTGAGTATGGTGATGATGGCGATGATGATGGTGATGGTGGTGATGGTAGTTGGTGGTGCTGGTGATGGCGGTGATGATGGTGATGGTGGTGATGATGGTGGTGGTGATGATGGTGATGATGAAGATGATAATGGTGATGGTGGTGATAAGGATGGTGGTGGCAATAGTGGTGATGGTGATGATGACGGTGATGGTGGCAGTAATGATGGTGATGATGATGATGATGGTGATGGTGATGATGAAGATGATAATGGTGATGGTGGTGATAAGGATGGTGGTGGTGATGGTGGTGATAGTGGTGACGGTGATGATGATGGTGATAGTGGCAGTGATGATGGTGATGATGATGATGGTGACGGTGATGATGAAGAGATAATGGTGATGGTGGTGATGATGATGGTGATGATGGTGATGGTGATGAAGATGATAATGGTGATGGTGGTGATGAGGATGGTGGTGGTAATGGTGGTGATGGTGACGATGATAATGGTGATGGTGATGATGATGGTGATGGTGGCAGTGATGTTGGTGATGATGGTGATGTTGATGATGATGATGGTGATGGTGGTACGGTGGTGATGATGGTGATGATGGTGGTGATGGTGCTGATGAAGATGATAATGGTGATGGTGGTGGTGGTGATGGTGGTGCTGGTGATGGTGATGATGATGATGGTGATGGTGATGAGGACAGTATAAACTCTTTTATTTTATATTTTATTATTTTTTCAACATAAACTTTTAATTAGTCTCCCTTGCCAGCTCCTCCGTTCTGCCCAGCTGCCAGTGCTGGTAGCACTATGGAGCCCTCACATGTTGTGGGCTTTCCTCTAGTGCCCCTGTGAGCCTGCGCCCAGGTAAAGTCATGTGTATGTGTTTGTCCCAAACCAGTCTATGCCTGTGAGAACTATGTGAGTTTCTTATTTTGTGTGACACACAGGAGACAGTAAATACTTTTTGAGCTAACAAGTTACACAAAACATTGTTATATGCATGGAAAGAAAATAGACTTGTTCCCATGAGAGCTAACGAGGATGTATTTAGAATGACCTTTTAAAAGCACGTGTGTCAGAAATGTCGAATCTAATGTGGGAGGGGGGCCACCAGCTGAGGGGCCCTGGCTCGGGCTGCCCCATGTACGGCCCATAATCAAAGTGAAGCTGGGGTCCTGGTTGAGGCCCGATGATGGGGGCTTGAGTGTGGAAAACGATGTGAGCCTCCAGTAACAACAGAGAAAGTACTGACCCTGTCTTGAAAGTTTTGAAATTAAGGATTTCCGTTTTCAGAGAAAGTGTTACACGATGTGTGTGACTTTCCTTCAAACCTCAGAGAGCTCGTTGAGGCAGCAGGACAACCGAGGAGCCCTCCTTGTGCTGGAGAAGCAGCCTCCTCCCTCATGGTCACTGACCAGAATCAAGCCCCAGCCAAGTGCATGGCCCGTCCCCGGGGGGGCCCCTCCCAGGTCGCCCCCTGGGGCCCGAGTGCAGTGATGCAGACACTGAGCAGAGCTGCCACAGGGCCAGAGCAATTTCCTGACCCCAGTACCGCAGGGCGCACACCGTGTCCTGGGGGCGCCTTTGAGCCACGTGTCCAGGGCACTTCCTCTTTGCTGAGTCTCTGGAAAGTACTTTCTTCCTCCTTCCCAGGTGGCTGAATCTGGGAACGGGCCCTGCAGGGGAGGAGTGGCTGCCTGACCAGTGACCCTTGGGAACATATTAAACAAATGTGTAAAAGCCAGCCGTAAAACAAACTTCCTGGGCTCCCTCCCTCACTGCTCCCTCCTGCCCCCGTGGCACCCTGGGCACCTTCACCACCTACAAAGGGCCCACTTGCTTGGCGCGGGCTCCAGGCCGCCGGCTTGCCGTGTTCCTCACCGCGGCCACTGTGCCTAGAGGGCTCATGCCTGTGGGGGCCCTGGGGCTCTGCCACCTCCCCAGACCTGCCTGTCCTGCCTCCTAGGGGGACGTCTGCCCCTCCCTCACAGGGCTTCTCTGAGTGGGGCGCGGCCTAAAGCAGCCGGGCACACAGCTTCGGTGCCAGGAGCCTGCTGTCCTGGCGCCTGCTCACCGTGTGGGGCTCGGCCGCACTGTGTTTCAAGGGGCTTTCATGGAATGGGCTTCGGGGTCCCAGAGTTGCTCCTGACACAACGGCTGACTGTCCCCCAGTGCTGCAGGGATCCCCACCGCGTCTGTTCGGCCCCTGGGCCTGGGGGCCGCCAGGATCTGCAGAGCACTTCCTGTGGATTTCCCAGTTCAACTCTCAGTCCGGGCCTCAGGGAAATAATATGTGCCTCAATTTATCATAGCTTGACCAAGGCTAGGAAGGGGCACATTTGGGGTTTGGCCCCAGCTGGCATCACAACCATCAGTAGATAAAACAAGAATTGACAAATGTCTCGTCTTTTGGATTTGTTTCTCTTTGTTTGCTTGGTTTTAATTGAGGTATAATTAGCATAGAGCATATTAACTTCAGGTGTGTAGTATAATGATTCAGTATTTGTATATATTGAGAAATGATCATCCCATTAAGCTCCGTGAACATGGATGCCCCATCTTTGAGCTGTGGCGAATTCCCCGCTGGTCTTAGTGGTCCACGTCATGGCAGGCTCCCGTAATTCAGGAGGGGTTCGGACGGCTCAGGCCTGACTCTGGGGAGACGGAATCCATCCAAGAATCCCCTGACGGGCTGCCTGTGAGCATTGCTGCTGACTACCCCTGGGCCTCCCTGCTCTCCAGGTGGGGAGGCTCATTGCTCCCTCCTCACTCCTCCCTCTGATGTGGGGGAGCATTCCCAGGACAGGGGTCTGTCACAGGTCTGCACAGCTAACATCGCAGCAGAGGGCCTAAGCGGAGGACCCATGATCCGTGAAATTAGATGCTCTCGTCTGAGGGCCCTTTGCCGGGACTACAGTGGGATCCTTTTCCCAGGGTCAGGAGGAGATGCGGGCCGTGGAGGCCAGGCTTGTCCCTTCAGTTTCCTGCCTGATGCTCCCCCTGCGTGGGACGCTCCCAACTTGGGACGCCACGCCCCACATGTGTAAAGTCTGTGTGTGAGGGCAGGCCCCGCATGGGCGTTTGTGCACATTCGTGCTCTCAACAGGTGTTCGTTAAACCCCCAGATTCACGGAAGATGTCAGGGCTCCTGTGACGGGAGTGGTCCTCTCACCAGTAGGACGATCCCCGAAACACACCCGTTGGTGTGCAGATTCATGGATGGCCTCCCTGGGCAGCTCCGTGTGTGAGGCACACAGTTGGCAGTGGGCATTTGGGGATGAGGAACAGGTGGTCCCTGTCCGGCAACTGTAATCCAAAGGTCACTGTGAGCGGCAAGCCCCCACCCACATTTCCCACAAAATGTGGTTCGTGATGCTGAACAGATTTTCTTTTGAAGCCGCGGACATGCTCCTTCTGGAAGGCGGGGCGCGGCTCTGCCCAGCTCCCCATGGAGCTCCCAGCAACCCATGGAGCCTGGCTGCCAACGGCAGGCACGGCAACAAACGTTCGCGTGTGGCGTTTGCCATCAGGGTTTGGGGGAGCATGCAGGCGACTGTGAGCATTGCCACGTCCGTCCATACAAGTGGCCCCTGCAGAGCAGAGCACAGGTCTCCGAAGACAGCTACCCGCCTGGTAGCAAATGCCGGAAGCAGAGCTACTGATGGGGACAAGCGAGAAGCTTTCTTCCACTGAGGCTCAGCTAAGTCACTACAGGAAGTGTCTGTTTGCAGGTCTGCCCACATGGTGCAACATTCTTCCTTGACTTCACGTCAAAACGGTTCCCTTTCTGGATCTTATGGACCAATGAAGATGTAAACAATGTTTCAGAGGGTTTTGTTGGCCCTGACTTGGTCTTAGTAAGTGGGAGAATTCCAACAGTAAGAACAGAAATGTTTGCCTTGCATTCAATGTTTAAGTCCCAAAGCCAAACATACAATTTTAAAATCCCAAGTTCATTCTCTTCCTAACCCAAGAAATGATGCAATTCAGTTCAAAACAACAAATACTGAGCTTGCCCTGCCTTCGAGACACAGCTGCCGTGGGGGGTGGGGGGGGGTTGCCCACGCCTGCAGACACACCCCCACACCGGTGGGCAGGACAAGCACGAGGAAGCAGCCACGTGATGTCCTGCGGACAAGGGACTGTGGCCACGGGTCGGTGTCGCCAGCCCTCTGTGCCCCTCCATAGTCAGAGCCAAGGAGACAATGGGTGTTGAGGAAAATAATGAGTTCTTTAGCAGCTACTACTCAGGACCCCAGATTCCCAGTGAATACACATTCTCTGAACGTGCACATCAAACACAGGAAATGCATACCCTACATCCACAAAGCACCACACACTACAGAGAAGAAACGGAAGGAGCATGTGTCCTTCAGGGAATGTTTCCTAGGGCGGCTCGGTCCTCCAGCTGCAGGGAAGCTGCTTACCGAACACAGCTCCGTGCACGCACACACGCGCGCGCACACACACACACACACACACACACACACGCCTCTGCTGGCCGTCGTGTGCTCTGATCTCTCGGGCTCCAGGCTCCACACCCACACCCGCTGGCATCCAGAACCTTCTCTAGCCCTCGACGCTTCTCCTGCAGTTGAGGACACTTTTCCTCAGGTCTCAGGGTGAGCAGGACCCCCGGGATGCCCGTGCTCAACCCCCTCTGCTTCCGACAGCTCACGGAGCCACATGTCATCCCATGACACATGGCCATAACCACGTCTGCCTCTCTGAGCCTCCCTCCGGGACACCTGTCCGGGACATGACTGAGTCCCCTGAGCCCATGGCACCTGTCTCAGTGCTCGCTCTGGTTAAACGTCCCAGGAGTGCAAGTGTGAGGGTCTGGACCGTCACTCTGCCATTTGCTGGCTGAGTGATGGGACCCAGCAGTCATCATGGGTCAGACTCTGGCCACAGATTCTTCCAGAACCCTCTGGACAGCCTGGCCAGGTCGATGCCACACCGTGGGACCAGTGTGTGTCGTTGGAAGTCACGTCCCAATCAGTTTCCGGCTAAAACCAGGATGTTTGCATGGTGATTATCTCACCCACTGGACAACCAGGGCCCCCATGTGCTCGAGGGAGTGGAGAGATTCACCCAGGGGCCTGCGGACTCACCCACACGGCACGGCACGTTGTGAGCCAGCCTGGCAGGCGTCACCAAGCATGGAACGTGTACTCTGTAGGAGCTGACTGTTCGGCTTTTCCTTCAAAGCTGCATGGTTTCTGAACCCCCGAGTCTGAGCCCGGTGTGGTGCTGTGAGCCCAGGACTCCATCTGCGCCAGTGCACGGTGGGGGTGTGTTCAGCCTCGCCGGCCGCTCACAGCCGTTGGCCTGCCTTGGCCCACGAGCTAGGACCGCCCCCGCTGGCCTGGGCAGGAGGAGTGCATGTAATCGCCCTTTCAGGAGTGCGTGCACACGTGTATGGGTGCACACATGCACACACACGTGCTCACACATACATGCCCCCACAGCATGCACACACATGTGCTCACACATATATGCCCCCACATGCGTGCACACACACACACACACACACACACACACACACACACAGAGTCACGCACGGCTCCCCCTCTGTCCCCTCCGGCTCTGTATTGGTTGTGGCTTCTTTGCCTCTCCCTCTTGCTCGAGGACGCCGCCGAATGCCTTTGCCACTAACCTTGCCTGCAGACCTTCCAGATAACACGATGTGGCCTGCAAAGGTGTGCAGTGCACATCACTGAGGCAGGGTTGGGCCAACCCCACCTAGCAACCGGCGACAGAACATGGGCTGTCCCGCGAGGACCAACACTTGTCACTCATTCACTGCTGTCTGTCCAGGGAAACATATGTTAACTCCTAGGTTTTGTGCCTTTTGGTTTTCTGGTTTTTGAAAATTTTTCTTCCCTGTTAATTCTGAAAAGTAGTAAGAAGGAGGTGATTCTCAAGAGTTAAGAACTGGTACCTACTACACTTTCAAGTGGAGTCTATACCCTGAGTTTAAATGGGGATCATGAACGACAGGAAGCTGCCAGTTCCTGGACTTCCTGCATCTTGTAAAGTCTTGTTATGATCCACAGGCCCAACAGTGTCAGGCAAACCCATTATCTTCCAGATTGCTATTTATCTGCAGTCCTCGCTTTGTGCAAGGCTTGTGGCTTTGTCTGGACTGCGCAGAGGTTGACCTGGCTGACCCTGGCTCGAATCAGCCGTGGCTGCGTTCCCAACTCAGCACGCATGCTCACACGTGGGGCCAGCAGGGGCATGTGACCCTTCCAGGTTGACCAGAAAGCTCCAAGGACACATCAACAGATGTTGCCACTCACTGGCTGGAAACGTGGTTGTGTGGCCGTGTCCATGAGACAAGGGTATCAGCAGCTGGCATCCAGGGGAAAAGACGTGGTTGCAGATAACAGCATTTGACCACAAAGGAAAGAATGGAAGGGACAGGAAGGACAGTGGAGATGAGCACAATCAGGCCATTTCACTGTGGGGGGAACACAGCCATGCCAGAGGTTTGAGCTCATTTGAGCTGCATTATTTCATCTCTGCAGTGTGTCTGTTTTTCTCACTTAATGTGGTCCTGCCCGCTAGGACGGGTCTCGGGTCTCATCACTGGAGCAATGGCAGCATGCTGACGGCTGAGGAGAAGG
>JAQQSY010000035.1:90660-120751 GCA_028646535.1 Procyon lotor
CAATTTGCTAAATCTCTTCCTAGACCATGGGTGTTGTCTTCTTCACCCCCAACTTTGCAAATACACCTACCAGCTGACTTTGGTTACAGCATCTCTTTATTGGGAGTTTTGTCACCTTGCCACTCAGCTTTCTGGCCCCTGACTTGGCGTCTACGCCAAGGTTGCCCATCACTGGGTGTGCAGATGGTCCCCATATATGCCCTAAATCCTTGTGTGCTCACATTCACACTTTCACCGCCGTGCTGAAGGTTGTCATGCAGGAAATTTCCATCCATCTGAGCTCTTTCTGAGACCTTCGCTCGGCCCCACAGAGCTCTGGCAGAGAACATGTAGGGCGACACCACCCTTCATGACCGCACGTTGCTGAGACGTACACGCGGATGGGATGAGAGGTTTTAAAGCGATGAGATCATGGCAGCGGGTTTGGGGAGGGGGGCCCCGTGAGAAGGACGAGGCCAGGATCACACAGGCAGACCCAATGGGGTTCCGCTGGAGCAGCAGGGCCCTTGGGGTTCCCTGTGCTATCGTAGTATGTCCCCACAGGAGGCTATCCACATTCCTTTGTGTTGAATGTTTTATTTTAATAAACAGAAAAAAATAACTTTTGATAATGAATAAAATCCTAGAATCTTCCTTAAATTTAAGCGAGGTAGAATTTTCTTAAAAACAGATCAAGTAGGGGTGCGCCAGGCCATTGCAGGCATGAGGCTGCTGAGGGGTGCCACGCGCCCAAAAGACCCTTAACTTGTGGGGCCTCTAGCTTCACCCCCCACTGCGGGCAGCCCTGGCAGCCACCAGAGACCGCAAGGGGTGGAGGAAAGCAGGGGGCAGCGGGGCCCGGCCTCGGCACACGGAGGAACAGCCTAGCATGCCCAGAGACAACATGGCCTCCCTGATCCAATGGATCACCCGCCAAGTGTGCCTCACCTTCCGGGGCAGCAGGGGCGGCCGCAGCACTTCTGACCTCGGCGTGGCGTAGGGCCCCGAGACCCCGATGCCACAGGGCTTCCAGAGAACCCGAACAAGCTGAGGAACCTGCTGACCCAAGTCCACGCTGAGGACTTGAACATCGCCCCGCATAAGGCCACGCTGCAGCCATTACCGCCCAACCTGCCGCTGGTCACCTACATGCACATCTACGAAACCGACGGCTTCAGCCTCTGCGTGTGCCTGCTCAAGAGCCGCACGTCCATCCCTTTGCACGACCACCCGGGCATGCACAGCTTGCTGAAGGTGCTCTATGGCACCGTGTGCATCAGCTGCATGGACAAACTGGAGGCGGGCGGCAGGCAACAGCCGCAGAAACCTCGCCGTTTGACACGGTCCGGCGAGGACATGGCAGGTTTGCAAGGCTCCTGCCATATGAACAGGGATCGGTATCTCCTCCTATATCTCTTTGTGTTACTCGAATTCCTTTTTTCTTTTTGGCCTAAGCCTTTTGCTCAAGTTGAGGCTCTGACCCACTTAACTTACTTCTAAACCAGACTGACATGTCCTTACAGAAATTACATAAAACAACCAAACCATGCCCCCTGCCATAAAACCAATAGAGCAGATAACTGCGAGGCTCCCTTCCAATGTTTGTCCCCCAAATTATTGCAGATAAGATGAGAAGGTACTTAAAGGCCAAAAAATTACACAGACCTTTAACGATCTCCAGCCAACCTTAGTTCCCCCCTAGGGATTCACATTCCATATCCGCACCAACACCTGCATTCCCTTACAATGGAGAGTACACATAAGATAAGGTAGGAATGGTTAAATATAAAGACAATGGAGTTTTACTTTAGACTTTGCTAAAAAATATACAAGATGAGGCTCCCAGGTGTCTGCTCACCCAGCAGTAATAAAGGGCTTCCACAAACAGCTTGGGTCATTCTAGAATAAACTCAAATGTCATCCCTCTTCTTTTGGTTAATGTGCAAAAGACATATGTGACTAAATATTTTTCCAATATATAGAAGCAGTCATAAAAATTGTTGTTAAGGGTCTTGCTGTTCAAAATGAGATAAGCCTATCTCTGCCTTGGTCTTAGAAAAAACTATAGGTTCTACAAAAAACTTTTGTCGATCTAAGCCCCCTTACCTAAGAAAATCATTAATGTTTTCCATGTAACCTGCTGCCTATAAATACAGACTCAAAAACCAATGAGACAGAGATGTCTGCCTGGTGACTGAAAGAAACCTCTGGCTCTCTCATTCCTTTCGCCGACACCGTCCATCCTTCAGGGAACCCCTGGACTGCCCGGGCTGGACTCCGGCAGGCCCGGGAGCGGGACGCTATGTGGCCGGGTGTGCTGCGCTCACGGGCCGAGTACACTGAGGCCAGTGGTCCTTGCGTCCTCACTCCGCACCAGGACAACCTGCACCAGATCGATGCTGTGGACGGACCCACAGCCTTCCTGGACATTCTGGGCCCCCCCCCATGACCCCGACAATGGCCAGGACTGCCATTATTACCGGGTGCTGGAGCCCATCAGGGACAAGGAGGCCTCCGGCTCGGCCTGTGACCTGCCCAGAGAGGTGTGGCTCCTGGAGACCCCGCAAGCCAATGACTTCTGGTGTGAGGGGAGCCCTATCCAGGTCCCAAAGTCTTCCCTTGAAGCCGTGGGCGCCTGGCTGCTGTGGGCCGAAGACGTGCCCTATTCACACCTGGGCTTCGCTGCCCGCGACCCACCATAAGGGCTCTTTTCGTAACCCCAGGCCTGGGCGTTGGATCTACTGGAATGGGCTGTAATTGCTTCCTCTGGAGCTGTGGGAAGGGTGGATTGCAGCCACTGGGACGGGTTAGGGGGTGGGGAAGGGGGGTAGGCTAGGTTGTTTCCCGGCTCTGTCACTGCCACCGGGTTTTGATTTGGGGGAAGTGGGGGTAGGGGACTATCTGAAGTGCTTCCATCCTAAAGCGATAATGAAAATATTCTTTTCTCTGTTCCTTATCCTATACAAAATACACTAAATGCTCCACTCCCTTTACCCGGGTAAATAGGGTTTGTTTTCCACTTATGTCCTATGCCCTTTTACTTATTGTTATAGTTTTAACTTATTGACTGCATGACCCAGTGGTTTGAATTGTTTTTAGTTCAAGTCATTGGTAAAAACTAGGCATAAAAAGATGAGCTACTATTTAAAGTGAGCTGTCCTGCCTAATTAGTTTGTTGTGGAAACTATATCTTTTTTCCAGAGTTGGGGCATCACCCCAATAACATAACTATGCATGTAGGGGACAAGATTTAATTTCTTTCCTCCTCTTGCCCAGCAGCCAAATCTGGTTTACTCTGGCAGCATCTAAGAAATTCAGCACCTTCATATCTCAGTGACAAATGGTCACTTAGAGCTTCTTTTCCCCATGAGTCTCCAGATCTGTGAGTTGAGCAGATTTCTTGTTGCAGATTGACTTTAATGCAAAAACTATATTATCGCTCTAATGTTCCAGAAGGCTGGTGGTTCCAGCGGTGTTGTTTTGGTGGCAGTGTTCTCAAAACCCCTCAGAACGGTAGAGAGCCAGTGTTTGCTTCATCCAGAAGTGCTTTTCTATAGGAAGAGAGAAGGCACAGATGATCAAGGCTACAGAATAGAGAATTACCTATACTGCTGGCCATTTTAAAGCACTAAAACTTGGGACAAAATACTTCCTAAGCTCTTAAACAATTGTGCTATCTGTAACCAGTTTTATTTTTGTCCTTTTAGTAAGCTCAGCAACTTTACCTTGTTACAGATATATTTACACCATTAGCTTCAGGCTATGAAGCACTATTGTTTCCCTCTCTTTACTATTTATAGGATTCCTTTTTCACAACACGTTTAATAAAAAACAAACTGTAGAAATAAACACATTAAAATCTGAAAAAAAAAAAAAAAACAGATCAACTATACAGAAAAATAAGTTCCAGGGATCTGTTGTCCAACAAAGTGCCTCCGGTAACAGCATAGTACTGTGCACGTTTCTCTGCATGTGGCTCCAAACTCTCCAGATCACACGAGCTTCACTGAGGATGAAACTAGGAAGTTTCCTTTAGTTTGATGGTTTGTGTGCACATGAGATGTGTATGGTATAAACATGTGTGCATGCACGTGCCATGTGTGTCCATGTGCATGCGTGCACACGTGTGTGTCCTGTGAGGTGCACACATGTGCTATGTGTGTCTATGTGCATGATGCACACATGTGCCCTGTGATGTGTGTGCTCATACGTGTACATTTGTGCACACGTGTGTGCCTTGTGATGCATGTGTGCATGCACTGTATGTGACCACATACACGTGTGCACACGTGTGTGCCCTGTGATGTGTGTGCACGTGTGCAGTTGCTATGTGTGTGTACACATGTGTGCCCTGTGATGAGTGTACACTGCTTGTGTGTCCGTGTGCATGTGTGTGTTATATGGCACATGTGCCCTGTGTACAAGCACATGTGAACGTGTGTGGCATGTGCATGTGTGGGTATGGGTGTGGGTCTGCTTCTCCTAAAACCTGATCCGATGGCCACCTCCCCAAGTAGGAGGAGGGGACAGCACCATCCAGGGACATAGAACACTGAGTCCACACAGCTGGCCACCGTGCAGGATGGCCTCAGGCCCACGTAATCAGCACTTCCTTCATGAGGACCTGATAAGACTCCACGTCGTGGCTTGAATTTGCTCCTCAGAGAAAGCGCTTTAGAACTCCCAGCCATGGGCCTCCTTCTGCAGCAGAGACCCAGTCACGGGATGCATTGCACGGTCCAGGGGTCCCTCACAGCAGTATGGTAGGCACAGGTTTTGCGCCGCTGGTGCCTGGCCCCGGGCTCTGGGGGCCCAGCAGCTGGGTGTGCCCCCAGGATGAGGGTGAGGGCTCTGTCCCGGGCCCAGGTCCCAGCTCCCAAGTGAGGCCACCTAGGGGACGCAGGGCTTCGTGCACCCTCAGGGCCCAGGAATAGCAGCTCCACTCTGTTGCCCTAATGGCAGGAGGTTCTGACAACCAGAAAGTTTGGGTCCAGAACCCGAGCCTGCCCCCGAGGTGGTTTCTCCAGGGAGCCTCCAGACCGCGGGCGTGCACAGTGTGGTGTCCACGCCCACGCTGGGCCGCTGACCCTGAACTCAAGCCAGCCAAGGGTCCGACTCGGTGACTCCCCTGTGTGGGTCATTTCCCGTGGGCCGGCGCTCCAGAGCACAGCTACGCAGGGAGGGGGTCTGTGCTCCCCAGCTGTCCCCAGTGGTGGGGGAGGCTGGCCTGGGGACACATGGCTGTGTGGCCCCGGCGTCCACCACAGCATGAGGACGGCAGCCCCCCAGCTGCTCCGGGGCTGTGGGCCAAGCTGTGGGTCTCAGGACGCCTGTTCTTACTACAGCTCCTGGAAGGGGCTTTGAGACCACCTCTGGTTCCTCGAGGACGTGTCAATCCCTACCAAGCTCCTGCGCGAGGAATGGCGCCCCTCCACCAGACTCCATACAGCACGGACTGTCTGTGAACCCTGGGCCCTCCTTCCCCCAGTTACCTGGGACCCCAGAGGGAGGCCGAGGGCTCTTGTGTCTGAAGGAGCCTTGGCCAGGTGCCCCCTCAGACCTGGAGAGCCTGTCCAGTGCCTTCCCCTTCCCACCCGCCTAGCAGGACCAGCACTGGGCGGCCCTGCCCCTTCCAGTGAGACCCAGAGCTCTGGCCTTGCAGGGGCCTCGGGAACTCCCCCTGCAGCAGGATCTGCGGGAGCCGGTGGGGTCTGCTCGGTCCTGGTCACACTCCCAGCAAGGCTGGCTCCCTGCTGCAGGCAGCGACGTCATCTGTCCCTCCCGCAAACGCCACCCTGAAAGGCTTCCCTCCACACAGACCACAGCCTGAGCCTCTCCCTCCTTCTTCCTGGCCGCGGGTTGGGACTCAAGCACGGGGAGACACCCAGCGCTCAGATTCACTGTTGTCGGCTCAGGACACGATGGCAGTACCTCAGGGATGGGGGCTGGGCAAACCCATTTCTGAGGCCAAAACCTTTCCATGAGGCAGTTTGACCATCAGACCCAGATTCTTCCGACGTTTCAAGCTCAGGAAAGTTTTTCTGTCTGGAAACCTCAGCTTTCTCTGTTTAAAAGATAGACCGTCCACCCAGGGCACAGCCCTCCTGTTTCCAGGATTCCACTCAGGCACTGCCCTCAGCCCCTGGGCTGCAAAGGCGCTGGTGAGGCCCCTTCTCTGCAGCTCCTTCTCCTCTTTGTTACGTGACCGGGACACTGGCCAAGCGGCCAAGCTTATTGCCCGTGCCTGTCCCGGCCAACACGAATATGACATATGTGTCCATGGGGTTCATGTCTGTCTCTCCAGCTGGACACTTTGCTCCAGGAAGAAAGGTGCTGCTTGTCGACCACAACATGTCCGATGCCTGGAAAGTTCCTGGCACTTGGAAAGCTCCGGAAGGTAAGTCTGGACCCTCAGCTGAATTGAGAATCGGAGAAGCCACTGGTGGCCCCAGGGATGATCACGCCGGTGTCTTCGCGGATTGGGCTTCCAAGGGAATGGGCTGGGGGGGCGTGTGGTGGGGACAGACCCCCCCACACCCCGCGGACCCATCCGCCTCAGAGCACACTGCCTAGAGGCAGTGCACCTGTAGCCTCAAGGAGGAGCCCTCCAAGGCGTCAACATCCCAGGCGGCAGGGTCCACGCTAGAGGAGAAACGATGAGGCCCAGCCCAAGGCTCGACTCCCCACAGACTCTGGGCACCACAAACCTTCGGGGCTTCAAAATGCTCGGTCTGTGCAAGAATGAAAGCAATGTCCAGTCACTAGAGTATCAAAGTCCACAAGAATGATCTCAGGATTGAGGACATCAGAACCAGAGCCTCAAGGTTAAGTCTCCTGAAGGACACAGGGACCAGCGGCGTGTGTGGCCACGCGCCTTGGAAGACTCCAGCCTTACATCCAGGGGGTTCCCCCTGGCTCCAAACTACGAGACCGTGAGTGTGTAAGCTTCAGGTGACACGTGGGTGCAGACCACTACCTGACCACAGAGTGACCAACACAGATGTCCTCCCTGCAATCCGGGAGGGCATGGACGTCCACACGGCGGGCTGCCCAGGGCAGGGTGTGGAGACCTTCGGCTGTGACACACAGTTTTCCACTGGCCAGGTTTCAAGGCCTTCTTTTGTTCAGTCAGCACAGGAACCATCCTGTAAAGGGCCTGAGTCACATGTTGATTACATCAAAGAGTGTTTGTCTTGGTCTGCAGCCTGTTTGGGTTAAAACCAAGATCAACGGCAAACCGGCTGAAGCTGCTCTCCAACATGCATGTTCTCAGTGGTTCCTGGTGGGGCGTGTGCAGCGTGCTCGGGGCTCCCCACCCCATCCTGCCCTTATTCAACAAGGGGCTGATGGGTAGCCCAATGACGGGGTCCACAGTGGCCCTGCCACCTGCTGGCGCTCAGAGCGCCCTGGGCTGTGCTGGACTTGTGCTGTCATTCCTGGAAGCCTGGGGACAGGGTGGGGGGAGGCAAGCCTCCTGGAGCTCCCGCTGTCTGCCCCAGGCCGCCTGTGGGAGCAGACCCGGCACCACGGTAACCGGGGCCAGTGGGCCAGCTGCCGGGGCACTCACAGTGTGACCACGCACCAGGCTCTTACTGGGCTGAGACCACACAGCTCCCGCGTGCTGGCGGGACTCCCTGGGGCTCCCTTGGCTCCTGAATCTCACGGGGATGGCCCTCAGATTGCAGGGCTGCCGCAGAGCAGATGTGTGCAGGAGGGTCTCAGGTTCCGCGGCAGCCACCGGCCTGGGACGATGATGCTCCCAGGGGCCAGGCCACCCGGGGAGCCCCTCTGTTTCGGGTCAGCTGCCAGGACCCTTCCAGCCTTACCTGCACCAGCGTCTGGGTGGCTGGAGGAGGGCAGTAGCTGCAGGGTCACAGAGCTCTGTCCCCAGCCCTCCGGGGAGTCCCTCTGCGAGCTCATGTGCCCCAGGGCCCAGGTGACCGTCTGGGATAGGCCCTTCTGGCCTCCGAGAACCGGACCGGGGGAGAGGGGCGAGTGTGTGCAGGGCACCTGCTCCCTCACCCCTGTGCGTGAGGTCTGCTCTTCTGTAAGGAGCTCTGTTGCTGGTCCCGTCCTTCTGCCCCGGGCCAGGCTGTCCCAGAGGAGGGTGCGCTGCCTGGAGGGGGCTGTGACACGAATTGTGGATAGTGATACCAGCGAGCTGCCGCTGTGCCGCTGTGCTCCCGGCTCTTGCCACCCCCCCCCACCACCACCCAGACAGCGGCCCCACACCCAGGCCTTCCCAAGGCAGGGGGAAGTCAGGGATCACCCCAAAACTCCAGACCCGCGGACATGCCAGAGTCCCCCGCTCCTCCTGTGAGACATGCACTGTGGCGGGAGTCAGGGTACAGGGACAGAGTGGGACCCCAGGCCTCCGAGGCCCCTGCTTCGCGGAGTCTGACTCTGGCGGGCAGGCGGACGGAGAGCCTGTGTGGACCGATGAAGAAGTGGCACGAGGACAGGGACCTTGATGGAGCGCCGTCCGGAGCAGCAGGCAGGGAGGCTTCTGCCCAGACCCCGGGCCGCCGCGCTGGGAGTCCTGGTCAGAGGTGAGGCCGAGCATCTGGATCCTCGGCTAGAAATGAAGACAGGGTGGCCTCAGGGCTCGGCAGGCCTGGCAGGAGCCTGGCTTTACCCTAAATATGGTGAAACCCAAGGGGCCCATTCTGCCCGGGAGAGAGGGGAGCCCGACCCACGCTCGTCATCACAGTCATGGGCACGCACCCTGTAGCACCCGCCGCAGAGCCCTGGGCGTCCACACTGCTGGGGTGTGCACAGGGCCCACCGGGGGCCCTGTGGGGCCCAGCACCCAGAGGACCCGCGCCCAACGCCGGGTACAGGCCGGCCCCAGGGCAGCGGCTCTGTGCCCCCAGCTCCCCAGAAGAGCCGGCCTGCCCGACGTGTGGGCTCTGCATGCGGGATGCACATGGCCCAGGCCCAGCGGGACGACACACGTGGTCAGAGTAGGGGAGAGCACATTGTACATGTGGCCCCCAGGGCCCTGAGATAGGGCAGGACCACCTGATCCCGGGGCCGGGGCACGTTAAGTGCAGCCCTAGCAGGCTGCCCGGATGGGAGAACCCAAGGGTGGCTTCCCCAGAGAGGAGAAAAAGCGTTTTCACGGAGCGTCACGGAGATAAAACCAGTGTTCCTGCCTTCAAGCCAGATTATTGTGCCCACGTCCCTCCCGCCCGAGCCTGCGTGGGGTCTCGGAGCCCAGAGCGGCCCTCAAGAGCGCCCTGGTGTCCCCAGCCCACCTCGGCCTCCTCGGACATTCCCTGCGGGCTTAGAGGGTATTTTCTCAGTGATAACTAAGAAAGAAGGCAGGTCAATGGGCACTTCCCCCCCCATTGTTTGCTCTTTTTATTGCGGGCTGAACAACCACAGCTGTGCCCCCCAGGCTGGCCGAGAGGTCTGAAGGCAGGAAGGTGGCTCTTGCCACCCGCCCCCCATGCCTGTGCTCTGCCGGCTGGTGACACCTTTCCGAGCTTGTTGCCTCGGTGGAAACCGTAACAAGTGTCCTGCGTGTCCGCGGGTGTGGACAGCAGGGAGGCCCACACAAACTATAAGGTGCAGCATCAGCCATGGGGGTGGCCATGGGCTCCACGGACCCCGCTCTGTGCCACCAGCAGGGCAGAGTCCCAAGCGTGTTGGCTCGCCGGGAGGCCACAGGTGGGACCCAGGAGGGACAGTCATGGCCGGGCCCAGGGCCACGGAGACACTCCTCTTTCTGGGGAGAGGCAGTCATGTGACCTCGTTTTGGAGGACATTTCAGGGTCCCCTGGGTCGCTCCTCCACCACGTTCTGGGCTGTGTCCACAGGGCCCCGTGGTCCAGGCACGACGCTCGCCAGGAAGAGCTTTCTCTTCCTGGGGACCACGGGGAACCAGGTAGCTCCGGGGTCCCACCTGCAAGCATCGTTAGCCCTCCTGGGGGGACGTGGGTCCAGCGCAAGGCCTGTGACTCAGCCGCTGCTGCGGGATCAGGACCGACAACGAGCCGAACCTGGACGACAAGCCACACGGGTGGTCACCAGGGGTGACGCAGGGTCCTTTCTCTCCCAGGACACCCTGAGAAGAGCACAGCTTTATATGGAGCGACGATAGGTTTGCAGTAACAGGACTGACGATGGCAGGCAGACAGACGGACAGACAGGGATCCCGGGAGAGTCCTGTCTCCACGACAATGTGGCCCACGCCCCCAGCCCACGCTGGGTACAGGGGTGGGGGCAGGGCCTCGGGAGCCAGGACACACCCACAGCCGCCAGCAGGGGCTACACGGGTAACCCAGTGCCGGGCGTCCCCACGCAAGGTGGCGCCCGGAGCTGTGGGCCCAGGAGTTCCTGCAGGAAGTGATTTCTGGGCACGGACAGGTGAGGAGACCCAGTTAGCCAAACAAGACCAGGATCGGCAAGGGCCCTCCAGACGAAGTTGTGAGGCCCGGAGCCGGCACAGCTGGTCGAGGAGCTGGGAGGTGCTTGGTGTGGCTGGAGTGTGGACGCAAGGGGTCCCTCAGGCAAGGAGTCATGGCCATCAGGGTCTCCTCCCACAGGTGGGCGTTTACCTGGAGACCCAGGACGTGGCCCATAGGGGTGTTTGAGTGAAGGAGTGACGTGATGGCACTTGGGGCATGGCTGGCCGCAGAGTGGACATGGGGGGACATCGGGACAGCCAGGAGGGCACAGCCAGTCCCCTGAGGTGCTCAGGCTGGCAGGGAGGCCTGTGTCTGCGCAGGGCAAGCTGGACAGAGCTGGGGGCTCATGGTTTCAGGATTATGCAGGGGGGAGGGGAGCAGAGAAGCCAGAGGCAGGGATGGGGCCCCTGCTCCTGACGGGCTGCGGGGCACAGGGTGCTCAGAGAAGGCACGGTCCCAGGTAGAAGGACCTTTCATTCTATTGGCCTAAAGTGTGTGGAGACCCAGCTAGAGTCAGATCAGATGCTGCAAACACAGGCTTCCCTGGAGGGAGTGAGGAGGGGGCCCCAGGACCCCGTAAGTGGGTATGCAGGCGCCCGGGGCATTGCTGCAGGGCAAGGAGGGGACCCGTCCTCTGCCGCTGCTGTCACACACCCTCCAGCCCAGGCTTGGTCATGGGGTCAGATCCTGGAAGTGACTTTCCAGGCCCCTTCTGGCAGCAAGCCAGCACAGTGATCACCCAAGGTGAGAACACAGACACGCGCAGGCCCACTCGGGGCATCAGTGCAGGGGCAAGCTCCTGATGCAGTTCCCAGCCTCCGGGGCCCTGGATCCTGAGGGGAGGAGGCTCCTAGAGTGCACACCTGGGGGGGGGGGTCCTTGGGGGCATGCACCTACAGCAGGCCCCTAGGTCTGGGAGACACACCAAGGCCTCAGGGCTGCCCACCGTTGCCCGCCCTGGACCCACTACCTTCTGCACCAGCCTGGCTCTCATGGCCTGAGCGGCCTCTGCCCGCTGAGGTGCCCCTAACTGCCTCCACTAAAGCCCGAGGTGTTTTTTGTAAATAATACAGAACCACTCCCAGACCCTGCAGGGCCCATTACCGGCTGCTCTCAGACATGTGGAGCTCCCTGAACCACATGATTTCCACTCCTGTCCCACTTTAATTCCTGGATGCACATGGAATGTCTAGTCCTTCCTTGTAAGCAGATTACTGTAACCTTACTGATAGCTCTTACACCCCGGGGATGGTTAGTTAGTCCGTACATCCACTTGGCTGGACCACAGCACCCAGGGTTTGGTCAAACCTCTGTCCAGATGTCCCTGTGAGGGCATTTTCAGGTAAGATTAATATTTAAACCAGTCAACTCTGAGCAAAGCGCATGATACCGTCATGTGGTGGGCCACATCTAAGCAGTTGAAGATATCAAGAGAAAAAAACGGAGGTCTTGGGAGGAAGACGAATTCCCCTCCAGAAGGTCTCACTCAAGCATCTACTCTTCCTGGGCCTCTAGCCTCTGGTCTTCCCTGTTAATTTCAGGCCTGAGAAGCTCCACAATTTTATGAGCCAATTCCTTAAGATAAATTTCTCTCTCTCTCTCTCTGAACATGCTCTTTTGTTCCCTTAACCAATCACTGCCAATCTTTTTTCCATGATTGCTATCTCAGGACCTATAACATTACTCCACACATAACAGATAATCAAAAACACATTTTGGATATATTTCATCAATAAAAGAATGAGTGAGTATCCCTTTGCCAACACTACCCCAGGTGTAGAAGACACTTTGATATATGAGAACGATGTAGTCCAGTCTCCAGGAAACTGACTGTGTCCTTCTTCTGCATTGACCTCAGCTGAGCACAGCGCTCCAGGAGTTGCCTAAGTGCAGAGTAAAATGGGTCTCTCACCTTTTTTTGGGGGGACCCTATACATTTGTTAATATAGCCTAACATATTCCCCAACAACAGCTAGAGGCTGTTGTTGACCGACCCCACTGCTTCTCTAGGTTTCATTTCCAGCTGCATTTGGGCAAGGGAGCAGCAGAGGACATGAGGAAGGAATGACACCGGGCCAGCCGGTGGTACCTGAGCACATTATCTCCCCAGCACCTAGTCTCTGGTTCTGTGTCACAAGCATTTTTGTCTTCTTTGTGTGTCAGGGCATGATTTTCAGTCTTAACTACAGAGGGTTTTGAGGAGGCGGGAAGCAAACCTTTGAGTGACCACCCAGCTCATGCTGAAGAAAGCGTTAGACTTCTGGGGAGGCCCAGCGGGGGGGCGAGGGGCTGCTGAGGAGAGCTGGCCCAAGATGTCAGTGTAAATCAGAGCCTAGTAAACCCCACCGTGTGTGGGGAGGGCCCTGAGACCAGCAGGCAGAACAGCCACCGTAGGGCGCGGTGGGAGGGGGCTGAGTCCAGGCGGGTGGGGAGGGATCCAGAATGGGGGCATGGGATGGGGGATTTGGGGGTGGTCTGAGTCCGGGCAGGTGCGGAGGGGGACTGAGGCAGGCCGCGGGGCAGGGGCAGTCCGGGTATGGGGGAGGGGGGCTGAGTCGGGGTGTGGCGGGGGGGGGAGGTCGAGTCAGTGCATGGGGGGGGCCAAGTCAGGGGAAGGGGGAGGGGCGCCCAATCCAGGCTCAGGACAGCCAGAGCCCCTGAAGGGTCGGCCGCACCCTGCCCCCCACACGTGCTGGCTCGTCCCTGAGCGCCGTGCCTGGCGTGCCCGAGGGACGGGCTGTGGCCTGCTCCCGGGCGATCTCCCGCGTCCTCCCGCTGCCCACATGCCTGAGGCCTCCAAGTCTAGCTGCATAAAGGTGGCACAGCAGCTGATTATCTGAAGAGCAAAGAAGAAATCACCCACTGGAAAGAAAGCCTGTATCTTTTCCCACCCAAACATGCTTTCACAATCCGACAGAAATAAAACTGGAAGGTTCTGATGCCCTGAGACATCATGAAGCCACTTCCCACAAACCTTGCAGGGCTGCCCGCACTGACCCAGGTGGGGCCCGGAGGCCACCTGCCCAAGGGCTTTCTCCTGCCTGCGCCTTCCTGCTTGGTGACCGTGGGCTCCCGTCAGGCCAGAGGGCCCCTTCGCCTGGACCTCCAGCTGTGGCAGGAGGCCACCCTGGCCAGTGTGGGGCTGTGTCTGGGGAGGGGGAGGAGGCAGGGAAAGGAGGACGTCTTCTGCTCGAAGCAGCCTCCACACACTTCTTTCTTGACCCCTGCTCCGACCCCTGGAATCTTGGCCTTCATGCTGGGCCACAGGTCGGGGCCTGCAGTCTTTCCCTGTAGTTCTAAGACACTAGCCACGACTTGATGGATCCAGACCCCTGTGTGACACTTCCAGAAGGTCACTGTGCCGCAACAATGCCCTCAGGACTCAGCCCCCAGGGTCCCCACACAACACTAGGGACAGACAGACCCACCAGGAGCACGGTCTGTTCAGGGCCTCAGCAACAGAGGCCTTGAGTGCAGAGCACATTCAGGGAGGACCCAAGGGAGGCCAGCAGGGTCACGGAGGCCAATGGGACAGGGCTGAGGGAGTGGGCAGGGGGTGAGGTGGGTAGGTAGGGGCGGTAGGGTGGACAGGGGCCGGGGGTGGACAAGGGCCAGGGGATAGACAGGGGTTGAGGGTGGACAGGGACCAGGCTGTAGGACAGGAGCTGGGGGGTGGACAGGGGCCGGCAGTGGACAGGGCCCAGGCTGTGGGACAGGGTCCAGCTGGGGACAGCGCCCCCTGGAAGCCTGTGATCGGCAGGCCCAGCTGTGGCGGCTGCTGCGGGCCGGGCCCCTCCAGGCCCTCCTGACAGATGTTTTAATCTACTGTTTGAAGAATGACTTCTGTGCAGCTCTGCCGCTCAGACATGTGTTTCTGTTTAGAATGACAGAGGCGTTTCAAACGGCGCTGCCTGTGCCCCAGCCCCCGCCCCTGCCCAGACCTGTCTAAACGGCAGCCACGTTGCTTACATGATCCATTACGGCCAGGGAAGGATTTACTGTGGGAGGGCTGGACATCCTTTTACGTTCTGTAAAATAGATCACTCGTTTCAAAAAAGCAAACAGTTTAGCTTCCTAAACACATCCTTTTTTGAAAGGAGGAGTTACTTTATTAACCCATAAAAAGTATCAGGGATCATAAAGCTTCCAGAAATGGTTATATTTCAGCCCGCTAGAGCCGCTGAAAGGGGGCAGCTTCTGGCTTCATCCCTTGGCTATTATTACCCCTGGTCACGCCGTTCCTGGTCCCACGCACCTGGTGGCACAGTCACCCGGAGGGTCCCCATGAGAGGACCATTCCCACAGGACAGACACCGGGGGCAGGGTGACCCACTTGGGGTCTCCAGCCCAGCTCCTGGGGGCCTCCCCCCACAACATCTGACCAGCTCTCCCCTTGGCATCAGACATTTCTGCACAGACCAGCTCTTATTTGTCTTCATACCCCAGGCCTCAGCGCACACTAGGCATGCAATAAACGTTTATTAAAATAATTCAGAATGGTTTTCCACATACATTTGAACATGGGAAATCCAAGAGGGATGTGTAGGTCACAAATGATTGTAGGTTAGTCTTGAGAGCGTCAGGCGGGGGGACCCCCACCCACAAGCCGGGCTTTTCACCAGGGTGCCGAGAAAGGAGAGAACTGAGTGAGTGCTGTGTGCTTGGGCCTCCCGGTCACCACAGAGACACTCGGGTCTTCCTTCCCCGTCTCCAGCAGGCCCTTGACCCCGTGTCGAGGTCCCATTCCGCACACTTTTCTGCATAGAATACTCCAAATACCGTGAGGTGGAACAACCCTGTTCAGCAGAGGAAAACCCAGAGTGACGCATCCAGGCTGCGGTCCCTTGGCTCATCAGTCGGGGCAGAGACCTGAGTGCAGCCCCCCCACCCACCCAACCGCCTGCTGTGTGGCGGCTGTGGACCTGGCCCGGCCCAGGAACGAGGACCCGAAACACGTGGACCCCGAGGTCACGGCCAGCCTGGGAACGAGGACTTGCAACGTGCGGTCCCTGAGGTCACGGCCCGGGAGCAGCGTGGGCTTCCGGCAGGTGTGCTCGGCACCAGAGCCCAGGCTGGCATTCTAGGACGTGTCCCAGGGAACAGGCTCAGAACACGTCATGGGTATTTGTGCATCTGGGCAATGCCACCTGGGGACTTCTTCCCCAGTTCCGTGAAGAAATGCTTCTTTTTTTTTTTTTTTTAAAGATTTTATTTATTTGACAGAGAGAAACACAGCGAGAGAGGGAACACAAGCAGAGGGAATGGTAGCGGGAGAAGCAGGCCTCCTGCAGAGCAGAAAGCCCGATGCGGGGCTCGATCCCAGGACCCTGGGATCTGACCTGGGCCGAAGGCAGACGTTTAACGACTGAGCCACCCAGGCGCCCAAGAAATGCTTCTTTTTTCCTAAATACCAGCTCCATTTTTCTACTAGCACATCCAAAAAGATGCCAACGTAGAGACCCTCTTCCTCTCCTCTCTGTGGTCACCTCTCACGGAGGCAAAAGGGAGCAGGAATTCCTCAGGCCACTCACGGGTGGGCAGATCCTGAGTGGGGCCGATGAGCAGAGGCGGCAAGGCGCTGAGGTGGCCTCGGACTTGCAGGGTAGAGGTGGAGGGGGCCGGTGCTGGATGAAGACAGTCCCCTCCTCGCTGTCTGCCCCACCTCGGTGGAGAGCACAGGTGCCTGCCGAAATCTGCCCCGGCCACACGCCTTGGTCTGCTGGGCACCTTGTCCTCAATATACACCCCACGGAAACTGTCCCCCCTGCTGGGTGTGCAGCAAGCCAGGCCCCAGACACTGAGCGGCGTCCAGAGAAGAAGCCAGTGCTCTCCATGCTGGCCTCGGACGCTCTACTTTCCAGACCCATCCATGGCGGGCACTCCCAGTGGTCACACCCCAGAGAGTAGAGTGCCTGTGCACTGCAAGGCCCAGGCAGACGTGGGCTCACGCTCTTCAATGGAAAAGTGTGTCATACACAGAGTAGCTTTCTCACTTTGAACCCTGTGCGGGAGAGTGGCTTTCTCGGTGAGAGTTGGCTGCAGAAATGAAATGGAAATGCCAGCTGGGAGTGACCCAAAAGACCAGCCCCAGGGGAGGGGGGGAGCACGGTCCTGCTTCCTGGGAAGACACGGACAGCCAAGGGAGGTGGCTCAGAGAGGGTGTCTCCGGCCTTGAAAAGCACAAGGCCAGCCTGGCGCAGGGCAGCCCAGCTGTGAACCAGCAGCGTGTCCCCACGCCCCGCGTAGGGCCCTGTGGGGCTCAGTCCTGTGCATCAGAGCTTTCAACACACTGAGCTTGCAAGGGACACAGGGGAGCCAGTGGCCAAGGTCTAGAGAGGGGTAAGGAGACTCCACAGGAATATGGGGTGCCGGCATGGGCAGGAGCCTGAGACTTGAGTGGGGGTCCACAGATCACGAACTCGGGACGGGACATCTGTGTGTGGAATAAACGTGGCTGCTGTGTCACTGAGGGTCGAGTTCGGCACCACCCAAACCCTAGACACCGGCTCCCTCACCAACAGGCTGGGGGCCTGGAGCGGCCGCCGGGAGTCCCCATCCTGTGGCCAGCAGGAAGGCGGCTGTGTCCCCCCGCAGAGGGTCACCGCCCACTGGACCACGACACAGAAGCAGGGACGCCGAGAGCAGACTCTGGGGAACGGCTTCGGACCCAGGAAGGTACTTTTAGATCTGTCGATGCTGACAAATACGGGAGCTTGCCTTTTCTTTGTTTGTTATTTCATTTTTCTAGGAACTCCTCTTCATTGTACTTTTCAAAAGTGAACAACAAATAGAAAGCAAGATTTTGAAAACTCTGGTCTTCACCCTAGGTGGTTGGGGAAGTACTGATTGAAGCCGCAGAAAAAGTCAGGTGAAAGAAAAGAACCATGAAGGTGTTAGGTCCATTTGCTTGGGTGTCCCCGAATACGGTGGGTCCTAGCTTAGCGAACGTTGTTTGTCAGCCGTTCCCAGAATCTATTTCCTCGTCCTTTCGGGTTCTGTTCTCAGTTCCAGAATGACCTACTCAGGAATCAGTTCAGTGTTTACTGCAATTTGCGGGACAGGAAGGAAGGGGGGCAATAAAAACAATCTGATACTCAATCCATACTTCTAGAGGCTGCGTGAATGAAGCATGGGACCAGCGCTCAGGCTACTAGATGGGCAATTCGGATGGCTAATTATGAAGTTTTATTTTCCAAAATATTTAATAAGATCCACTTGAAATGTTTAAAAATTAAACTAAAATGTAGCTTTAGTCAAATAAATTTGAATCTAAATATGATTAATTTGCATTGCCTCTACTTTTACAATATAATTTTGCATATTTGGAAGAAATACATATTTTAAGACAAAATTTTTTAAATGTTTTGTTTCTTTATATTTAATCTATTTTTGATGTTTATGCATTCAATTTTGGATGTTATACTTGAAAGTACAGTTTTTGATCATAAATTATATCTTTAATGGTAATAGACTATAAATAGCAGGAAAATCTTGATTTTTAACAACACAGTTTTGACAAACTGTATGGCTTTATGAATTTTGTATGCCTTTAGTTTTATATAATTGAAACAATAACAAGCCATCAACAGAAAACCCATAGATAATAATAATTAAATTCAGTTGTCTTTGATATTTTGCCAATTTTTATGAAATAATAACCAAAATTTTGCACATTTTTAAAAATTTTCTCTGTGAATTCCCGGTTCTCCATGTAGAAAGACAGGAATGTTTTATTTAACAGCTTGTTAACTCAGCTTATAACCTTCCAGGATTCAGGTATACACTGCACGCATCTCCTTTTGTACTCACTCCGGGCCCACACGTAGGGCCCCCTTGACACGAAATAAACCCACCCAAGACTTTCTCTTTCCTTCCTGGTGTCATTCAACCTGACGGTCCGAGGAGCCTTTCCAACCGGCCCAGTGTGGGTCCCGTCCCTTCGCTAGGGGAAGGCGGCGCTCCTCCGTGGGCGGGAAACTCTCTGAAAGTGGGGCGTGCAGGCAGCGGGGCGTGGCTCTCTGAGCAGCACACACTCAGCCGCCTCCCTCCCAGCAACTCGTGAGCTTTGCAGAAGAGCGTGAGGCTTGGTGCACTGAGGCTCCACGGAGTGAGCCGGGTTGCTCAGTGAGCAACCTAAGACAATGCTCCAAGGGATCCCGAGGAGGAGGAGGAGAGCCTGGAGCAGGTCGCAGGCACTCACAACACAGCAGAGGCTTTCGTGTCCACGTCCCTGAAGTCCCACAGGCCTCCGTCCCCGCTAGCCTCGCAATGTGCACGGCGAGAACGCAGACATTTGTTCAGGTCAGACTTGCTAGTTTAATTGCATAATTAAATTACAGGGCCAGGTAAGCCTCACTCCGATCCAATATGTGGATGAAAATAGTCATTCTGTCCACAAAATCTAAGTTGAATGCCTTGAAAAGACGGCACAGGGACAATTCCCTGAAAAGTTGTATCAATTTCGGTGTGGATGAGAAAGCTGCAAATAAACGGAAAAGGAAAAATCATAAGCGTCCAGGGGGATTCTGCTCTCGGAGCCCATGTCCTGCGTCAGTCAGTTCCCGCTCCACCGAACTCCCCGGCTCCCCCGATCCCAGCTGGATGACAACGGTTGGATTAAACGGATGGTTGCGGGAGAAAATGGCCCCACAGCTGGGAAGACAAGAGGTCAGATGCGATGATGAGCTACATAGAGTTCAACAGCCTGCTGTCTGAACAGAAGAGAGAGCCTTGGTTTTTATAATACTTGTCACTTCCCCGGGTGTAAGCGATGCCATCTCAGCCAGTCTCAGGCCACGCTCAGCATGGAGCTGGGGAGAGATGCACACAGTGGGGCCTGGTGACCAGGAGCAACACCTGGGGTCAGACAGGGACAGGCGGGGCGAGGACATGCTCGTGAGCAGCAGCCTTTGAGGCCGCCCCGAAAGCCCGTGGGACGGGACCGGAGGGCTCCTGGGGTGCTAGGGTGTGGTCATGCACAGTCGTGCGCGGTCGAGCCGGCGACACACCTCCAGCTCCAGTCCCAGCTGGAGTGCCCAAGTCCCAGTGCTCGGTGAACAAGCCCAGAAGAGGCCAGTTGTCCCAGACTGTTTTAATCCGGGCTCTCTCATCTTCGTGCACATATTTCCTCCTGCCCCTCTGTTACTCACTGAGATGTGTGGCCATCGTCAGTTCACTTTTCTCCAGAACCTACTGTGCAGTAGGTCCCTGTGAACTTCCTTAAAAAATTAACAGTCTAAGAAGTTGTCACCCAGCATCCAAGAATGTGGACATGGCGTGAGGCTTATGGAAGCCACTTTGTCAGTTGGATTGGAGAGTGAGAAGGCATTTGCTTTTTCTCTTGGCTTATTGGGGGTTATTCTTTATTCCCAGAGATAAATAATCTTAAAATGAAACACGTACTTCGGAAATGTCTAAACTTTTTTGTGGGAAGAAGCTAAACTGTGTTTGCTTTCCTTTTGTTCTTAAAGATACCAGAGATTGAAAGGGAAGTGGTACTGAGGGCACAGAGCGGGCCAGGGGGTGGGCAGGACAGCGGGAATGCAGAGCAGAGAGCAGGAACCGTTCCCTCCAGGTTCTTTCTGTGGGGAATCCAGAAAGTCACTGACGGGGGACACATGGGAGGTGGGGCTTCGAGGACCCTCAGCGGCCCCAGTGCACAAGGCGAGTCCTGTTGCAGAATGGGATGCAGCTGTCACACACGCGAGGCTGGGCTGCTCCACGTCCAGCTGTGCAGGGAGGTCCTGGGGTCCTGCCGTCTGCACATCTGCGGCTCAGAGATTAATGGTGCAGAGAGCAGCCACCTCCCAGCTTATCATGGCCACCGAATCCAACTGCATGTTGTGTATAAAAATCTGGATCTTGCAATCTTGGCCTTCAGACTTCACTCTACCATAATCAATAACTTGTCATGTGTAACTAAGACAAACACTACCTAACAGGGGTTTCTGTGTATATTATACAGAGCTTTCTTCTATCCCGTGTGAAGAAGTAGGATGAAGGAGCAGATGCAAATTGCCCAAACAAACATTTATTTCTTCCTCCAGCTGGTGGACTACCACCACCCCCTCCTGGGGAACCCTGGTAGTCCCAGCACGTCCTCACAGGTAGTGCACTGCCAGGCTGGGCTTGGAAGAGCACAGGGCAGGGGCCAATGCCTCATGTGCTGTGCTGTGCTCTGGTACTGGGAGTGTGGCATGGTGTGGTGTGGTGAGGTGTGGTGCTATGTGGTGAGGTGTCACAAGGTATTGTGGGGTGATGTATTACCTGGTAAGATGTGGTGAGATGTGGTACTGTGAGGTTGTGAGGTGTGGTATTCTGAGGTGTTGTAAGGTGGGGTAAGGTGTTGTGTGGTGATGTGTTATAAGGGGTTGTGTGGTGGTGTGTGGTGAGGTGTGGTGGTGTGTGGTAAGGTGTGGTGTGTGGTGAGGTGTGGTGCATGGTGAGGTATGGTGCATGGTGAGGTGTGGTATGTGGTGAGATATTGTGTGGTGAACTGTGGTATATGGTGAGGTGTGGTGTGGTAAGGTGTGGTGCGGTGTGTGGTGAGGGGTGGTGTGGTGAGATGTGGTGCGTGGTGAGGTGTGGTATGGTGAGGTGTGGTGCATGGTGAGGTGTGGTGCGTGGTAAAGTGGGGCGTGGTGAGGTGTAGTGTGTGGTGAGGTGTTGTGTGGTGAGGTGTGGCGTGGTGAGCTGTGGTGTGTGGTGAGGTTATGGTGTGTGGTGAGGTGTGGTGTGTGGTGAGGTGTGGTATGTGGTAAGGTGTGGCGTGGTGAGGTGTAGTGTGTGGTGAGGTGTGTGTGGTGAGATGTGGTGCGTGGTAAGGTGTGGTGTGGTGAGGTATGGTGTGGTGAGATGTGGCGTGGTGAGGTGTGGAGTGGTGAGGTGTGGTGCATGGTGAGGTGTGGAGTGGTGAGGTGTGCATGGTGAGGTGTGGTGCATGGTGAGGTGCGGTGTGGTGAGGTGTGGTGTGGTGAGGTGCGGTGTGGTGAGGTGTGTGTGGTGAGGTGTGGTGCGTGGTGAGGTGTGGTGTGGTGAGGTATGGTGTGTGGTGAGGTGTTCTATGTTTTTTGAGGTCTGGGGAGGTGTTGTATGGTATTGTGAGGTGTGCTGAGGTGCAGAAAGGTGCAGTGTGTTGTGTGCTGTGGGCCCCCTGTCGTTGGGCAGCTGGAGGAATGGAGAGGTCTGGCTGGCACCCTGGGAACAACCAGAGCCCCCCGGAGAGAGGGGAAACACCAAGCTATGGGAAGAGGCTGGCGCAGCTGCCATTGGTGACAAAGTCACACGTCCTCAGGCTCCCTGAGAAACCTGAGCTGGAGCTGTAAAGAATGAATTTTGTCTACAGAGCAACCAGTCCTCACTTCAGTTCTCTGGGTTTCCCAATAACCCAGAGGATGCCAAATTCTTGCCTGAGCCAACTAACAGTCATTGATTTTTCTAGAACAGTAGGTTGGGCCAGATTCGGGAGGGCTCAGGGTCCCTTGTCAGAACTCAGTGTGACCCACGTCTTTAGGAAGCCCTTTCTCCACCGTGGATCCTCACTCTATATGCGGCAGAAGGTGGTCCTCCTTCACTGAGCCACGAGTGAGTGTGTGTGCACATGCAATACACAAGGAGGGAGGCCGTGTCGAAGGTGGAGGCCCCACCTTGGCATCCAGTAGGGCCTCTTCCAGGATTGCCTCAATGGGCAAAGGTTGCATGGGAAATTTATGGACAGTATGTCTCAACAGTGGCTGGTTTCGTCCCATAGTCTCTCGTCATCTCCCTCTTGTTCTCTAAGGAGAAGGGGAAAAGGAACAGAAGTGTTACCAAATGCAGGACCTCAAGAGTCCCCTGCAAGGGGACCAGCCACTGCTGGGCAGGGCCCCCACATCTCCTGAAGCTCACACCTGCAGCCTAGACCGCAGCTGAGTCTCCCTCCTCGGGCCTGACCGCTGTGAGCAGTGGGTCCCGGTGTGCTGGCCACCATGAGCCCCTCGTCTGGTGTGGAGCCCAGCCCATGGCACGTGCCCAGGATGGTGTGCAAGGCAGTGAGGAATGGGGGCCTCTTCTGTGCACTCGCAGGAACGTGCGTGCACAAGCCCCGCCGAATCCCCACGATTCAGTTCTCACGGGACGGGACGCGGGGGAAGCATGACTCGGGCTCGACCACATCCCTGTCTGCCGTCCTATGCTGGACCTGGTGTGACTCTACAGGATTCTGTTCACACGCTCCGTCTCTCCATCTGTTTCTCAAGCTCTAAAAGGCAACCTCACCTCAACATTCTCTCTGACCCCCACGAACCCAGATTCTGCCTCAAGAGTGAGTCTGGCATGTGGTCGAATGATGTGGAGCGAGCCACTTGGCTACGGGCTCCGTGTGCAATCACAAAGCCCGTACCGGGAAAACAAGCCAGTTTCCAGGTGGGGGGCAGTGGAGAAAGGGGGAGATGTGGGGCAGGGCAGACGGCTCACACCTCACGGGGTCACGGCCGCATGGACGACTAGGAAGAGAACTTAGCCTCTCTGGGTCTGGGTTCCCTCATCTGCCTCATGCGGTTGTTCGGAGTCTGCTGAAGTCCGTAGCCAGGGAAGGTTTCGGCAACACGGGGGGCACCTTCCTGCTCAGAGCGCACCTGCCGGCCGCCCCCATTCATGCATACGGAGCAGGTCTGGAGGGTGGGAGCCATGGCGTGTGTGAGAGAGAGAGAAACAGTAAAGGGGGCAGGGACATCGAGGAGCGGACACACAATCCGCCGTGAGAAAGACACTGAAACGAGTGCTCTGAGGCCACATGTGCTGAAGTCATGCAAACGTCCTTCTCCGGCCCGGAACCACCCTCGTAGTGAAAAGGCAGACAGGAGTTTGAGGTTAAGCCTTCTGCTTTCCTTTCTGAAGGGGACCAGAGGGCACATGGGTGTGTCCACCAGGCTCCTGCAGTTTGGGTGCTCCGAGACTGGCCCGCTGAGGAGAGGAACACCGGCGTCCATGTGGAGATGACGATAGAGGGTCCAGTGGCCAGCCCGTGGCCTCTGGCTTTCACTGGTGAGGCGTGGTCCCTGGGCTCCAACGCATGGATTCGAAGTCACATGAGCACTTCTCACCGCACATGCAGGAGTCAGCCACACAGAGACATGAAACAAGATGGTGAAGAACACGCGGCTGGCCAAGTCCTTCAGCGTCTGACCTAATAAACCCTTTTGAGACGCTGATGAAACCACGAACTTTCCCTGGAATTGTTCCTTCACCAAGAAACTTAAACGTTAGCTTATGTTTTAAAATATTTCAGTTATTATTATTATGTCATTGTATATATAGCTTGATAAACAATATTAATTTTTAAATATGCATTTTCAGGCCTGCCCCAGAGATCGACTTTAGAGCCGGGCCTGAGGGAAACAAGCTCACAGACTGGATGTTCAGTGTCAGGGAAGAGAGATTGTTTTTAACTTAATCTCTGGGGTCACGCTTCATGTTTTCCAGACAAAGGAGCTGAACGATCTGGTTTGAGAAACCGGCCTTCCTGTCTCTGGGGTGAGGCCGCAGGTGCAGGCTGTGCCGGAGACCCACCTCCACGTGTCCCGAATGGGGGCCTGACCACGGGGCAGTGAGCTGTGCTCCCTTGGCTCCCGCATCCCAGCAACAACCTCTGGGAAGGGAACGCTCCGAGCGAGGACCGCTCTGCCCCCACATTGGCCGGACAGACGGCCATTGGCACCCCCACGGCCCAGTGCAACCGAGGCTTCTGGATCTCATATCCAGGTTCTTGCATCCGGCAGTGCCAGCGCTCCCACTGGGGGTTGCCGAGGTCAGGACAGAAGGAGGAAGAAAGTGGAGCCGAATCCCTGGCTTCCCAACACCCAGTGTAGACGCAACTCTGCGGCTCTCAGTCCAAGTTCAACCATGGGCTGAAGCTTGGTCACACCGCCTCCCCGGGAGGGAGTGACCAATGCGGTTTGGTGATGGCCACACAGCGCCGGCCGGCACTCACAAGCACCATGACCGTCACTGGTCCCCGCCAGGCCCCGAGCTCACTCACATGCCTCACTGCATCTACCACGTCCATCCACAAGGGCCACACCTGTGCCCACACCTCGCTCCACACGACCCCTGGTTCTTGCTGCCCCACAGAGGAGTCGGGTCTCTCCCCCTCGCAGCCCCAGAGCTGAGTTAGGAACTCAGTCTGCTGGGACTCAAGCGGGAGACACGCAGGGGATGGCCCTGTGTGGATCTGGGGTACAGGGAAGGGGACAAGCACTACGGCCAAGGAGCCTCCAGAGCCCACGTAGTGAGAAGGGAGTGGGCTGTGGTGGGCTTTCCCCTGCAGTCTAGCCTGAGGGAGATGTGCAGGTGGCAGTGTGGTCACGGGGACAGGGCTGCAAGGGCACCAGAGCCCGAGTGTGGGTATGGACAGGGACCCTCCCTGGCTCAGCCACCCCACACTGGCCCAAGATGAGTCCTCTGTGCTCTGAGGGCCCCTCGGGCTCAGGAGATGATGCCTGTGACCCCTGGGCCTGCACAGGATGATGGGAAGAGGAGCCCAGCCACCACAGGGCCCCCGAGGAGGGTGGTGTCTCTAGAAGCTGTGGTCACCGGAAAGGTCCCCTGGACCAGCACGCACAGACACAAAACACGTGGACACATGTGCGGACACAAAACACACACGGCCAGGCAGCCACACGCACAGAGGCCCTGCCCAGGGAGGGTGTGCACTTGGGCTCCGTGCACACGAGGAGGCTCTGGCCTCCAAAAGCGCAGTGTGAGAACACTCAGTCACACTCGGGTCGTGCGAGGGACAAAGACGAGCAGCAGACGGAGCATGTGGGCCTGGGGAGGAGGGGGCACGGTGGTTCCACCCTTAGCTCCCAGACCCCACTGGCCACAGCCGGCCCCGGGTCCAGCCCTGCACAGAGAGAGACCCGTGGTTCACACACCAAGCGCTAGACCCACAGTATGGAGGACAGGGACTCAGCACCCAGACCCATCACCTGGGGAAACTGCTGTTGCCACACGGAACATCACCCCCCCGCAGCTGTCTGCCCTGTGCAGTGACAGCACCCACGCCCTTGCTCCCCAGGTGCTGGAGGGATGTGGAGAAGCCTGAGTAGCGCCTCCCATGTGGCCAGTGTCCATGGGGGCAGCTGTACTCGCACTGGGGTAGGACCTGGGGGTGAGTGCACACCCCACTGCCAGGTTCTCCAGAAAGTGCAACAGGGCTGTGTGTGTAGAGGGAAGGAGAGAGGAAGGGAGATCTAGGGGGATGGCTCCCCTGAAATCTGCAGGGTGGGCTAGCAGCCCCTCTAGGGAAGCCATCAGGGAAATCCTCTCTACACCAGGCCTCAGGCTCCACTCTAGGCATCTTCAACTGATTGGGTGAGGCCCACCCACACATGCAGGATAATCCATGGGACTTGGTCTGCTGATTCAAATGTGAGTCTCATCCTTACACACCTTCAACGCGACATCCACAATAATGTCTAGTCATGTATGTTGGTGCTGTGGCCCAGCCAAGTGGACACGGAAAATCTGTCCCATGTGGGCAGCTCGCTGTGAAGTCTGTCCTTCTGAAGGATAGCGGACCAGGGCACTCATCAGACCCTGTCCCATGCTCCACCACTATCAACCGTTAAGAAAGCCTCCAGGAAAGTGTCACAGTTACTCTGTGGGTCCTCTGGTGCCCATTGTTGGGTCAACACTGGTCTGGGTGTTGCTGGGACAGGGTTTGCAGACACGATCGACAGTTACACCAGGTCGACTTCGAGTCAAGCAGATGGCACTCAGAGCTGTGGGGTCTCTTCCAATCGCTGAAGGTCTGAGGAGTGAGAACAGGTTTCTTTCTGCCACAAAGGTGTCACCCAGAGATCTTCCCGAGCTTGGGCCAGCCAGCCCCGTGGTCATGTGTGCCTGTTCCTCATGATAATTCCTGCGCCGTGCATCCATCAGTCTGTCTCTCTGCCTGACATGGTGGGTAAGCTGGCTGTCCAGGGGTCAGGCTTCCAAAAGGCCCACAACCCAAGACCCTAAGAGAGGCCACACAGAGACACCGTGAGGGCACAGCTGATGCTGTTCTTGCCTGGACGACACTCAGAGCAGGCATACCAGGTGCCATGCAGGGCCTGTCCCACACTGACAGCCAGAAAGCACCACTGTGAGTGCAGTCCTGGACAGCTGGGTGTGCTGACCCACTGCCATCTAACTGACCACCTGCTCCCAGAGATGGCCACTCCAGTGTTGCTGGGACTTGGATCGTGTTATTTTCCCAACAAGGACAGCGCTGTGAGGACAGTGCCCCGACAGCGCTCCTGCCATAGACAGATGCAGCTCTGTGTGTGAGACCAGATAGCGCGCCAGCCACTGGCCTGGCCTCCACACAGCGTGGCCAATGTCCAGGCCACACCGGGCCCTAATCTAATAAACATCTTCAACATCACCTCCTGTTCCCATGGTAGAGGTAGAGAAGACGTATCTATTCCAAAAGCAGTGTCGTTGAATTCTGTGGTTTTTGTTTGGTGCATTTGCTTTTAGCTCACCAGAGGAGGTGTGAGGGGGACCTGGTCCGGGCATCAGCCCCACCCTAACGAGTGCACGGCATCCACTGCCAGCACGGAGCACACCGCCAAACAGTGCTGCCAGGAGTGTGCCCTCCCCTCACATGGGGCTCAGGCTGCAGCCTGCGCTCCCCACATGCCTCTGATTATTCCATGTATGGACCCTGATTTCCATGGGAACAGAGGGACTCCTTGGGAAAGCTGCCTGCTAGACCATCGTTAGCACACGATCCGGGAGGACGATGAGCACAGAATTCAAAATGGGGTGAAGGGACCTGGAAGCAGAAGGGACCCTGCCCGCCGGGTCAGATGACAGCAGCAGTGCCAAGAGGTCTGGGGCATTCTACGATGGCCCCACACCCACCCCTGGGAGACAAGCCGTCCAGAGCATGTATGTGTGTGCACATGTGTACCTGCGTGTATACACATGCAGGTCCATGTGTGCACTTGCACACACATGTGTACACACGCATAGCCATGCATGCACACATGCACATGCATATACACGTACAGACTGTGTGTGCACAAGTGTAAGAGTATACATACAGGCTCACATACATGCACATATGTGCCCTGGTGTGTGAGTGTGCACATGCACACATGCATGTTGGGGGAGCAGCTCTCTTGTCTTTCCCACGCTGTTCGTAGAGCCCCCCCAGCTCTTCCTCCTGCACTGGCTTCTTTGGCTTCATGTGTGCCCAGAAGGGAGAGTCAGCCAGGCATGCCCGGCAAAGGCAGCGAGGAGATGCCAGGCCGTGCAAGCCACAGGGGAACTCCTAGGGCACCAAGAGCTGCCTCCTTGATCATGGAGTGCTGAGCATTTAGACCAAGACCCCTAAGTCTTTCTGCGACAGCTGTGTGCAGACCAGCTCCATGGGGGGCTCAGGCACACAAGCAGAAGGTGCCAGAAACAGGGTGGGCAACCAAGGGAAAACAGTGAGTCTGCCAGCCAGGGAAATACGAGGAGCCCAGAGCAGGTGGAGACCAACCCTATTAAGGCCGCGTTATTATTTTAGAGGTATAAAGTCATAAAGCTGGTCTTTATTCCGTTTGACAACTGGGCGGGTTGAGTGGTAGCCCCTCCCCCAAGTCTGTCCGAGCCCCAGAACCTATGACCGTGGGAACATACATGGCAGAGGGCCTTAAGTGAAGGGTCCTGCAATCAGGAGGAATGCTGGGTCCTCCGGCTGACCCAGGTCGTCACAAGGGTCCCCAGAGGAACCAGGCTGGAGGGTCCGGTCATTGAGGGCCGGGTCCCACTGGAAACGTGTGGGGCTGCCCTTGGAGGGTGGGGGAGGGGCCGCAAGCCAGAGAACACAGCACCTCCCGACACTGGAAAAGCAAGGATGCAGACTTCCTGCTAGAGCTTCTGGAAGGATCCAGCCCCACCGGCCCCGGAGACTGACCTGGGATGTCTTGGCTCTGGAGCTGTATGAGTGAGTCTGCTGCGTTTACCCACTCGTGTGGGGTTATTCATTACAGCATTAGACGCCTTACTGAGTTATTTCACTCAGTAGTGAGGAAAGGAAAGATGTCACGGGCCACATTTAACCTTAGACGCTAACCGGACTTCCTCTGTAAGGTTTCATGTTTTCAACTACAAATGCTCCTGTCACCAAGGTTTACAGAAACGTGACTCCCAGACTCCGGAAACGGTCAGTTCACTGGGCATTTTTCAGTCTCTGTGTTTCACCCACGAGACAATCCTCTATTTTCACAAGATCCCAGTTCTTCACCACAAAGAGGAGACAGTCGTGGCCCAACAAAGTCCAGTGGCATCATGGGCCAGATTCCCGGAGGGACACAGCAGAGCCCTGTGGCTCTACTGACTTACACCCCACGTGCGGCAAACTCAGGTTCCAAAATGAGCGGGGAGTGAGACTTTCACATGCGTCCTCCGTCTTGGGCACAGCATCTCCTCTTTTGCAAATGGGAGAGGATTTTGGTCTGCGGTGAACTGTTCTCTCCAGAGATTTCCTTTTGGGCACAGCGCCCCGGGCCAGGGAGGGAGCGGGAGTAGGCGCGCGTCCCCAGGACCTGTGCTCAGCCCGGCTGCCCTCTCCCAGTCCAGCCTAGACGCAGTCTCTGTGGACACACATCCTGGAGGACAGGCTATGACCTTGCTCTCAGCTCTGGGGCCACGCGCGTGTGATACGTTTGCAAGGACTGCAAGGCTAGCCGTGACCAAAATACCGACGTGGGCTCGTTCTAGGTAGGACCCAGGAAAGGGCCAGGCTCGAGGGGGAAGCTGGTGCGTTCGGAAACGGGCATTTTAAGTTCAAGATGTCTGGTGATATCGAAGCAGAAGCATCCAGTACTCCTGAAGACCTCAGACAGAGAGAGAGAGAGAGAGAGAGAGAGAGAGAGAGACCTGGGGCAGGAACTTGCATGGGGGAACCACAGGCATATAGATCTGAGTCAAAACTACAGGAAGGGATGAGACAGCCCAGGAAAGATGTTCAGCTAGGACGGAAGGTGGCCAGGGATAATAGGAACATTAGGGCCCTTGAGGAACACCATTTGGTCACAGAGAGTAGTGTCTTGGAAGCCAAGAGGAGAGCTTCAGAAAAGAGAACGTGGACGCAACACCACTGTCCCGGACACCCCCGCAGATTGGCTTCTAGGGCTCCCCGTGGCCCTGGTGGCAGCATCGAGGGGTCGGAGCCAGTCAGAGGGCAGGGCGGTGGCTCAGCGGGGCATGGGGACTCAGGCTGCTCGACACAGATGGGGTTCCACAGCCTGTGCCGCGATGAACGAAGGTGGCTATCGCCTCTAGGCCAGCTAAAGTAAGTAGGAGTCAGGGCCTGTGTCTCTAGAACCACCGGCTCCTGCGGGGAGAGCAGCCCCGCCTTTCCGCAGCAGGAGGAAGAGCAGGCCGGCCTGGGAGACAGGGACATATGGAGAGGGCAGCTCTGGTGGATGTGGAAATGGGGTGGGGGACATGGATCTATCGAGTTGCTCTGGGCAGAGCCATGGGCGCTGGGCCCCGCAAGCCGCCCGAGACCCCTGCGTGCAGACATGCCTCCCCCCTCCGCCCATGTGCAGACCCGACTCCCTTCTCCCCCTGCGTTTGGACCCCCCTCCCCCCTTCCCCCCCTTGCGTGTGGACATGCCTCCCTCCTCCCCCTATGTGCGACCCGACTCCCCCCTCCCCTCCCCGCGTGCGGACCCTCC
>JAQQSY010000036.1:0-12176 GCA_028646535.1 Procyon lotor
ATATTTGTTACTCTTCAGTTACAGCTCCCAAGAATTTTGTTGACCTATTAGCCAAAAGCAAAACTATCTCCTATGTGGGGTGCATGCTGCAAATGTTTGGGGTACATTTCTTTGGTTGCATGAAGATCTTCATCCTTACTGTGATGACCTATGATCGTTATGTGGCTATATGTAAACCCCATAACTGTATATGACCATCATGGACTGGGACAGATGCAATAAAAGGTTGTTGGGAACCTGGATAGGTGGGTTTTTCCACTCCATTATTCAAATGGCTCTGGTAGTCCAGTTATCCTTTTGTGGACCCAATGAGATCGATCACTACTTTTGTGATGTCCACCCTGTGCTGAAACTTACCTGCACAGACAATATGTTGTTGGTGTTATGGTGACAGCCAACAATGGTACCATTGCTCTGGGAAGCTTTGTAATCTTGAAATTTTTTACACCATCCTCCTGCTGTCCCTGAGAAAACATACTGCAGAAGGCAGGCACAAAGTCACTCACTTGTGGCTCCCACATTACTGTGGTCATCATCTTTCTTGGCCACAGTACTATCATGCATATGTGTGTTGATACCACCCTTTCAGAGGATAAGGAAGGAAGAAAGAGAGAAAGAAATAAAGAAACACTGGCTCTGGATCCACACCATGGAACCTGTTTATTTTCCCAGCTTGGAATCTCAATGAACTTCCATTTACTCATTTTTTAATGATGACTAGATCAGTGTTTCTCTAACTTGTTAGATCATGGGAGTCCTTGGGAGAGACTGTTGAACAGATAACAGTATCTGTGCTGAGAATGTCTAATCTGTTAGACCATGTCTAAGGGATATTCAAAAATCTATATTTTTAACAAGCTCATCTCATAATTGTTATACAGTCAATGGCACATCTGAGCACTTAGTTTGGAAACATTTGGATGATACTTGATGTTCTTAGAGCACAAGAGGCCTATAAATCAGTGAAATCCTAGGAGCCATACTTTTGAATATATGCCCTTGTCTAGTCTATTAACTGGTGCAAAGGGAGCTAAATTTAAATAAGTTCAGAAAACCCTGAAATAAATGAATATTATCCATTTGTAACTTTCCTCCACAGCACTCTTTCATTCATGTCTTTGTGCTAATGGCTTGACTCCCACAGAATGTTGGTTCCATTGAAGGTCTGAGGTCCCTAAGAAACTAAAATTTGACAGATTTATTATGTTCAAAGACCAAGAAGTGGGGCATATAAAGTAGTATTGAAATTTCTACCAATGACGTTATACATTTACTGTTCACAAAAGGTCATCAGGGTCAATCTCATTCAGAGGGGCTCAGAGAGTCTACTCTCAGATCTTTAAAAAGAGATGACCAATAATCATTAGTCTTGCCCCAGTTTTAATAGGGTTCAGTCTGGTTTATACCATTCTATTTCATAGACATATGATCACAGCATTGACCACCAACCACTGAAATTTTATAGTTTTTGTAGTCTTACAACCTTGCTGTTATAAGATGACAGAGAGGACTTTGATTAGAGCCTTCACTAATGAAAAAAATGGCAAACCTTCCCATTTTCCAGATGAAAAATTAGTTTATTTCATAGTGGAAAACAATAAAAATATGTCTCCCTATGTTTTCCTACCAGTGGTTATACTTCTGTTCTGGGGAGTAGCAAAAACATTTTTAAACATGTTTTCTTATACTGCTCAATTTAATATGTAAGGAAGTACTTTTTTTATTGATGTTCCTCCATATGTCATTCCTAATAGAAGAGACAGTTTGATTACCACACATAGCAAAGAATATAAACTTTAGAAAAATAATTCAGAAAAATCACCAAGAAACAAACAACCACAATCGACAAAATATTTCCCCCATAATGTCTGAACAATACTAGGATGTTCAATCTCACTACTTATGTTCAACATTTTGCTACAGGTTTTTGCCAGAGAAATTAAGTTTAAAAATAAATGAAAGCATCATTTTAAGAGAGGAAGAATTAAAACTATCTCTATTCACAAAAGACATGACCTCATATATAGAAAATCCTAAAGACTCCATATATGCATATATATATATATATATACATATATATATATTAGAACTAGTAAATTAATTCAATCAGATTGAAGGATTAAAAAATCAACATACAGAAATCAGTTGCATTTCTATACACTAACAAGAAACACCCTGAAAGACAAAAGAGAAACCAATCCTATTTATAATAGCCTCAAAATCAGTAAAGTCTTAGGAATAAATTTAACTGAGGAACTGAAAGGATTATAGATTGAAAACCAGGACACTGAAGAAACAGATTGAAGAATATACAAATGAATGGAAAGATATTCCATGTTCATGGATTAGGAAGATTATTATTATGAAAATATCCATACAATCCAGAGCTATCTATAGACTCAGTGCAACCCGATCAAATTTCCAATGGCATTTTTCACAGGAAAAGATAAATCTATCCTTATCTATTTCACACAAATCACAAAATTAACTTGGAGTGGATCAGAGACTTAAATATAAGACCTAATAAAATAAACCTCCCAGAAGAAAACAGATAGGAAAATATTTTGCATGTTAGTCTTCCAAAGAATTTCTTGGGTTGAACAGGGAAAACAAGCAGGCAGTAAAACCTAAAATGAACATGTGGGACTACATAAAGCCATTCTGCACAAAAAAGGAAACAGTACATTGAAAAGCAATCTACAGAATAGGAAAAATAATCACAAATTATATATCTGGTAAGGGGTTGCAAAAATAATAAAATAGAAAAGACATAATGAATTCATACAACTTAATAGCAATTAAATACATAAATAAATAATCCAATTAAAATTGGGCAAAAGACTTGAAGTCATTTTTTTCAAAGAAGACACATAAATCATCAAAGGATATGTGAAAAAGTGCTCAACATCACTAGCTGTCCATGAAATAGAAATCAAAACCACAACTGAAGGGGCGCCTGGGTGGCTCAGTGGGTTAAAGCCTCTGCCTTCAACTCAGGTCATGATCCCAGGGTCCTGGGATCCAGCCCTGCATCAGGCTCTCTGCTCAGCGGGGAGCCTGCTTCCCCCCCACCCCCCCGCACTGCCTGCCTCTCTGCCTACTTGTGATCTCTCTCTCTGTCAAATAAATAAAATCTTTAAAAAAAAAAAAAAACCACAACTGAAAATCACCTCATTCGTGCTCAAATTGTTATCATAAAATAAAGACAAGTGATAACAAATGTTAGAAGAATATGGGCAATAGGAAACCCTTACACCTAACAGGTAACTGTTAGGAATGTAAAATGACATGGCTCTAATGGATAACAATGTGATGAGACTTCAAAAAATAAAGCAAAATGAACTACCATATTTATAAGATCTAAGAACTCTACTTCTAGGTATATTTGAAAGACTTAAAATCAGTATCTTGGGAGCACTTGACTGGCTCAGTCAATAGAATGTGTGGCTCTTGATCTCAGTGCCATGAGCTCAAGTCACACATTGGGTGTGGAGGGAGCCTACCTAAAAAAAATAAAGTTTTTAAATCAGTATCTTGAAGAGATAGCTGCACACCCATGAATATTCTAGCATTTTTTACAACAGCCAATATATGCGGAAAAATTAATGTGCTTCAATAAATAAATGAATAAAGAAGTAAATACTATTCAGCCTTAAAAAGAAGGAAATCCTGCCATTGAGATGATAATGTCAATTACCAATTGCCAATCCTGGCAACGACATGTAAATCTGGAAAGTATTATGCTAAGTAAAATAAGACAGAAAGAGAAAGACAAATACTGTATGCTATCACTTATATGTAAAATTGCAGGGGGGAGGGAGAGAACAGTTAGAGAACTTATTCTAGCTAAGTAAAAGATTTATATTAAGATCTCATTAACAATACTGTGTGGTATTGCTGTAAGGTTAAAATGTAGACCACTGAAACAATAGAATGTCCATAAATAGACCTAAATGTGTAATTGTTTAACAAAAATGTCAAGGTAATTCAGTGGGATAAAGAACAGACTTTCATTGAACTAAGTGTGCTGGATCAATTGGATATCCATCTGAGCAGTAAACAAACCTCAACTTCTATCTAACACCATATACAAAAATTAACTCAAAATGGCTCAGAGACCTAGATGTTAAAAGATAAACCTATAAAAATACTAGAAAGAGTATTTTTAACCTTGGGGTAGGTCAATATTTATTTTTTTTAAAGATTTTAGTTATTTATTTGACAGAGAGAGGGAGATCACAAGTAGGCAGAGAGGCAGGCAGAAAGAGAGGGGAAGCAGGTTCCCCGCTGAGCAGAGAGCCCAATGGGGGGCTTGATCCCAGGACCCTGAGATCATGACCTGAGCCAAAGGCAGAGGCTTTAACCCACTGAGCCACCCAGGTGCCCCAGTCAATATTTATTTTATATCACACATTAACCATAAACTAGAAGAAAAACTGAAAATTGAAACTTGTTAATATTTTAACTCTTTTGCTCATTGGATGTTATCATTTTTTTTAAATTTTATTTATTTATTTGACAGACAGAGACAGGTAGAGAGGAAACACAATCAGGGAGAGTGGGAGAGGAAGAAGCAAGCTCCCCGCTGAGCAGGGAGCCAGACTTGGAGCTTGATTCCAAGACCCTGAGATCAGGAACTGAGCTGAAGGCAGACACTTAACAACTGAGACATCTAGGTGCCCCAGAGGATGATTTTAATATCAAATGGATAGGATGACCCATTTTGTGCATATAGTCAGCCTCTTTCCCCAACCACTCCCATCATTGTACAATGGGCCCATGAACAAAGTGGTCTTGGTGACAGGGAGGAGGTTGTCCATGAGCTTAACAACATGGATTTCCACCCACCAAAGCTAGCCTGGCCATGACCACTGCTAATTTGCCAAATCTTTCAGTAGGAGATGCAACATGAAGTCTGCAATATGGCAGTCCCTGGTATGATCAACCTGGTTGCAGATTGATTACATTAGATGGTTTGCAACATGGAAGGGCAGTCTTTTTTTTGTATGTTTGTTTGTTTGTTTTTTAATATTTTATTTATTTATTTGACGAGAGAGAGAGATCACAAGTGGGCAGAGAGGCAAGCACTGAGACAGGGGGAAGCAGGCTCCCTGCTGAGTAGAGAGCCCCATGCGATGAGAAGCTTGATCCCAGGACCGTGAAATCATGACCTGAGCTGAAGGCAGAGAAGCTTTAACCCACTGAGCCACTCAGGAACCCCAAGAAGGACAGTGTTTTGCTTTTACTGCCTAGACACATCCTTTGGATATGGATTTGCATCCCTTGCATGCAATGCTTCTTCCAAAACTACCATCCACAAACTCAGAGAATTTTTTACCCACATTCATGGCATTTCACACAGCATTGCTTGTGATCAACAGTCTCACTTCACAGCAAATAAAGTATTAGAATGAGTCCATGCTCATGGAATTCACTGGTCTTAGTACATTTCCCACCCTGTTGAAGAATTGGCCTGATAAAATGGTGGAAAGATCTTTTGCAGAATTATAGTACATGCTAGGTAACAATATCTTCCAGGATTGGAGCAAGAGTCTTTAGTTCTCTGGAAGGACCTATATGCTCTAAATCAGCATCCATAACATGTTGTTATTCCTCCCATCGACAGGTCTTGTAATCAAAGGATAGAAATGGGAGAGGCATCATACATGTTTACCCTTAGTGACCAACTAGTAAAATTTTTGCTTCCTGTTCCCTCCTACTTATGCTTTTCTTGCTTTGAGGTCTACATTCCAAAGGGAGAAGTACTTCCAGGATGAGACGCAAGATTGTATTTAACAGTGTTAATTAAGACCGTTGCCTGACCACTTTTGGCAGCTCATGCCTTTGAATCTATAGGCAAAGCTATAAGTTGCTATTCTGGTTGAGGTGATTGATCCTGGCAACAAAGGAGAAATTGGACAACTACTCCAGAACGGAGATAAGAAATAATATATCTAGAATACAAGAGATCCCATAGGATCACCCTAAGTATCACCATAGTCTGTGAGTACGGTCAATGGAAAACTACAACAAACCAATCCAGGCAGAACTGCTAAGGACCAAGATGCTTCAGTAATGAAGGTTAGTGTCACTCCACCAGCTTAAGAACCATGATCAGTATTTGTGCTTGCTGAAGACACATTGAATAGAGAATGAGCAACAGAAGAAATTATAAATTAACCATGTGACTGTTACAAAAATAAAGATGTAATTATTGTATTTATTCCTTATATTACGAGTGTGTTTGTATGCGTGAATATATATAAAGCAAATTTCTTGGTTTTCTTTGCTTTCTTATTACCTTACCACGAAACTAAATATATATTGAATTTCTACCATGGCCTTTTAATATTTTTGTTTTCCATCATAATATTGAAGCTAGGGGAAAATAAAAATCACCCCAAAAAGTTTACCTTCCCTTACTTTGGAGGTTCTAGGTCGTTTTCAGTTCTAAGCAGGATAGTTGTATGATGTTAGGTAGTATTATGACCTTGTGTTTTCTTTATTTGGAGATCAAGTATGGATTCAGGAGATGTGTATAAGTACTAGTGGATAAACAATGGACTTGCACTCATTAATTTTATATGTTAACTTACCTGGGCCACAGGGTACTCAAGTATTTGTTCAACTATTGTTTTGGGTTGTGACTATGAGATTTTTCTGGGTATTAACTTTTGAATGGGTAGACTGAATAAAGTAGATTAATCTCACTAAAGTAGGGCTCTCATCTAACTACATGAAGGCCTGAAAATTACAAAAGGATAACCTCGGGGTACCTGGGTGGCTCAGTCATTAAGCATCTGCCTTTGGCTCAGGGTCCTCGGATCGAGCCCCACATTGGGCTCCCTACCTGACAGGAAGCCTGCTTCTCCTGCTACCATTTCCTCTGCTTGTGTTCCCTCTCTCACTGTGTTTCTCTGTCAAATAAATAAAATCCTTAAAAAAAAAAAAAAATGATAACCTCTCCAGAGTAAGAGAGAAATCGCCTACCTGAGAGTCTTTAAAGTGAACCATTAGCTCTTCCTGTCTGATGACTTGCACACTGGCACATTAACACTTCCTGATCTAGGGGGCCTCCTGCCTATGGACCTGAACTGGGACATTGGCTTTTACTGGTTTATAGAGTTTCTGGTCTTCAGACGCAAAATGGGACATTGTGCAGATTTTGTGGTACACGTACAATGGAATATTATTCAGCACTGAAAAAGAAGGAATTTCTGACCCATGCTACAAGACAGATAAACTTTGATGACATATTAAATGAAATAAGCTATTTTAAAAAAAAAACTTATATTTTATAACAGGTTTATATTTACAGGGAAATTGTTGAAAAGAAAGAGTTCCCATAGGCTCTTCACTCAGTTTCCCCTGTTGCCATCTTACATAGTATGTACAAATGTCACAACTAATTCATTTCACGTGAACACATTATTTTTAATTATTATCTATACTTTTTTCAGATTATCTTGATTTTAACCAATGCTGATTTTCTTCTCCAGAATCTCATCCAGATACCACACATTACATTCAGCTGTCATGTCTTCTTCAGTAGTTCCAGATAGTAACAGTTTTCTGAATTTTCTTTTATGCATTTATTTCAAGTATGATAAACATACAGCTTTAGAGTCCTTTCAGGCAGTAAAAAAAAATGATCTAACAATTCTAAAGACACTTGGGTGGCTCAGTCGGTTAAGCATCTGCCTTTAGCTCAGGTCATGATCCCAGGGTCCTGGGATGAGCCCAGCATGGGGATCTCTGCTCAGCAGGGAGCCTGCTTCTCCTTGTGTGCCTATGCTCCCCATGCTTGTACTCTTTCTCTCTTTCTGACAAATAATAAATAAATAAAAACACAATTCTATAATCTACTCCATGCCCATGACAATAAGCATACTCTTAACGTTTCTTGTTGTTGTCGTTGTTGTTGTTTTTTAAGATTTATTTATTTAGAAAGAGAAAAAGAGTGCAACTGAGGGAGGGCAGAAGGAGAGGGAGTGAGAGGCAGAAAAGCAGACACCCTGCTGAATGGGGAACCTCATGAAAGGCTCAATCCTAGGACACTTAGATCATGACCTGAGCTTTAAAACAACAGTGACAGGCTTACACAACTGAGCAAACCACGTGTCCCTTAACTTTTCTTGCTTTCGATGAACTTGACAATTTTTAGAAGACCTAGTCAGACATTTTATATAAAATCCTTCATTTGGGGTTTGTCCAACATTTTACTCAATATTGGACTGGGGTTATAGGTTATTGGGAGAAAAGTCACAGAGGCAAAGTGCCATGTGCATCACATCATGCCAGTGGGTACATACATTAATTGTGACTCATCACCATTGAAGTTAACCTTGATCTCCTGTTTGAGGTAATGTGTGCCATGTTTCTCCTATGTAAATTAACTCCCTCTACTCCATTCCACAATGAGCCTTTTGGAAGGAACTCACTTGGGTACAGTGTACCGAGATTGAGAGAGATCCCACAACCTTTAAGAGTAGAGTACCTACAAAATCATTAGGGATTCTTTTTTTAATATTTATTTATTTATTTATTTTTATTAATATATAATATATTATTTGCCCCAGGGTACATGTCTGTGAATCACCAGGCTTACACATTCACAGCACTTACTTTTTTTTTTATGGGAGATTTCCTTATTATTCCCTATTTATTAGCTACTTACTTAGCTATTTAATATCATTATGATATCATTATAATATCATTATGAACTTGTGGATTATTTAATTATTTAAACTATGAGTTATATTTCAATTCAATGTCATTTATTTTGTTCCTCAACTTTTTTTTTTTCCAGCTTTTGGTACTGGGGGCTTTTCCTATTGGCTCTTGTTTCTCTTTGGCATAATCTCATTACAGTGTTAGTGTTGGGGTGTGCCTGTGTGTGTGTGTGTGTGTGTGTGTGTGTGCACGCGCACGTTAGCACTTCCTTACCTTCTAGCATTACAAGATGTTCCAGTTAATCTTGTATAGTCTATGTCCTAGAACTAAAGTCAGCTATTTAAGAAGTCCTAATTCACTTTTGAATAATGGTATCAGGAACCATGTCCTGGGCACAGATCACTAGATAATCAGTTTTTTGTTTTTATTTTTTGTTTGCTTTTTGTTTTTTATTCTAGTCAAAAGACATCATTTATAGCCCAAATAAGCCCCTTTAATTGCAAGAAGAGATCACCTTTCCCCCATAATCTAAAAATAATTATTAAAGATTAAGTTCTTTATTACATCTAGATCATGTTTCTTAACTACAAGATAAGGGAGACTTCAGGGAATGACCTTCCCCAGACTCCTATATTTTGCATCATTTATGTATGTTTATATACGAGTGCAAGAAAGGCAAAAGAGGAGCATTTCCCAATCAAAATTACATGTGATTTCCCAATCAAAATTACATGTGAGAGTGGATTTCAGAAAGTGTCAGATGAATCCAGGACAAACTTTGTCTTCTGGTAGGCAGGCAATAATCTAAGCCTCAGTGACATATAAAGAGATCAGACAGAATTTTAGAAACAATTTTTTTAATTCTCATTTGAGCAAATAGTGGCCAAATTACCTTGAGAAGAAAAGAGGATCACCGAACATCTTAATGTTTGTATAAGCTCTTATCAACACTGGAAAGATTTGTGTTGGGGATTAACATAACTGTATTTAATACTCAGAGAAAAATTATCTGATCAATGCCACAGTGTGCATCTAACACACAGAAGGCATTTGTGGAAGGATAGAAAGTTGGGAATTTTCTAGAAGTAGATTATAATAGAAACTGAGAGGACAGAATAAGAGAAATGCATAACAGTTCCTGGTGGAGAGATAAGCAAATAGAAATCATATCTATCTGAGTGTTCCAGGAAATGCTCCGTGGAGATGATGATTTTACTTTGGAAGGAGTAGGCTTCCCTTTTCAGTGGTAACTGAGTATTGAATAGGACCAAACAATATTGGATCCTAATATGATAATCCTAATAATGATCCTAATAACACTTTATGAATACTTATTAAATATGTACTTTTTTCTAGATGCTTAAATTCAGAAGTGAACAAAAGTGAATAAAAAAAACTCTTCTTTATTTTGCTTCATTCAAATGTATGCCACGCTGAAATCTATTATTATGTTAACTATACAAATGGCTCAGTCTATAACTCTATCAGATATATAGATAAATAATAGATGATGATTGATAAGTGGATAGATTGACAGGTAGGTAGATATCTTTTTATGGTAACTGACTATTAAAAACCACAAACAAGTTTTCATTCCTGTTCCCTGAAGATTTGGACAAAGGGTATATTTGGCAAACTCCTAAGAATGCAAGGGAACCTATAGTGAATGGCAGTGTGGTTGGCACATGATGTGGTAAGAGCCTTGAGTCCAGAACTCCCTCTACAGCTGACTCACCCTCTTACACAGACAATAAATCTTACTCTGGCCCTGGGAATCTTGCTGTCCCTGCAGCATTTGTCAGAAGATAGTTGTTATGAACCAATAATATGACAATGTGATTAGCAAACCATCTACTAAGAGGTTTCTAAAAGCTTTATTTTTAATGCAGCATCATTATGATATATTTTCAATGACCAAAGAGAATGTTTTAAAAGGTAAGTCATCCTCCTAACTATGAATTGAGGAATCAATTCCCCCACACTAAGTCACAAATATGCTATTTTGTTACTATCTTAAATACAATTACTTGAAATGAGTCCATGTGTGTATGTGATATATATTATTCTGATGTGAAAGAAAATATTACCATCCTCCACATGCAGTCCTGAACTCTATCACTTTCCAACATATATTAAAAACCATTTGTGTATGTAGCTACTTCATTTTTATTGATAATTGCATAAAATACCATCCTTGATTCATTTAGCTTCCTTTCTGATAGGCTTGAAATTATTTTGTACCTTTTGCCTACTTGGAAAGGACTGTTGTGATTGTCTTTGTGCCTGTAACTGAAATTACTTGCAGCAAATGGAAACACCAGTCTTGTGACTATGTGCTGTTGAAATATCATCATGCTGAATATCACTCCCTGAGAGATTGCACCCCCTTAAAATCCTACCAAGGATGTGTGGGATCAATTGATTCCTACATCAGTTTCAGCAGTGTTTGCTAAGAGGCATTTATCAAAAAGGCCATTGTTAATCTGATAGATGAAAAGATATATAATTGGAATTTAAATCTGAATGTATTTTTCTATGAATGAATATGATTATATTTTCAAATAATGTTTAGTAAGAAGAGTTTCTCTTGAAATCAGTTCTTTTCCCCATTTTCATTTAGATTTTTTTTAAAGATTTTGTTTATTTATTTAGAGAGAGAGGAAAGCCGGAGCAGGGAAAAGGAGAGAGAGAGATGGAGACGTAGAATTTTAAGCAGGCTCCATGCCCAGTGTGGAGCCTGGAATGGGTCTCAATCCCACAAACCTGAAATCATAACCTGAGTGGAAATCAAGAGTGGGATGCTTAACTGATTGAGCCACCCAGGCACCCTATGCTCTCTGTTCTTAAAGACTGATCTCTGAAATTCATTCGTATTTGAGAAAATTGTGCTTCTGTGTGGAATACATGTTGTAAATCTCAAATGATTTGGCATTTATTCATTTAATCGTGCTACAATATGGAAAATACATATAATGAGGACAGATAAGGCTTTTCCACTGTTTGGTATATATAAATAAATATTAGTTCCCTACCTCTATCTTATTGAAATCAGGGACACTCAAAATATAGATTCCAAGAATTCTATTGAAAAGATTCAGCTTTGACTTGGAGCTTTCTTAGCTCATTTTCTAAATCCCTGGTGCTTAAAATAACATGAAATTTGTTTACTATCCTGTTGATTTTGGCCATTCTAACTGATGTAAGGTGGTATCTTAGTGTGGTTTTGATTTGAATCTCCCTAATGGCTAAAGATGATGAACATTTTTTCATGTGTTGGTTAGCCATTTGTATGTCTTTGGAGAAGTGTCTGTTCATGTCTTCAGCCCATTTTTGATGTGATTAACAGTTTTGTGAGTGTTGAGTTTGAGGAGTTCTTTATAGATCTTACATATCAGACCTTTGTAGTGTCATTTGCGAATATCTTCTCCCATTCTGTGGGTTGCGTGTTTGTTTTGTTGACTGTTTCCTTCACTGTGCAGAAGCTTTTTATCTTGATGAAGTCC
>JAQQSY010000036.1:12276-50537 GCA_028646535.1 Procyon lotor
ATCTTCGTGTATGGTGTAAGAGAATGCTCAAGTTTCATTCTTCTACATATAGTTGTCCAATTTTCCTAGCACCATTTATTGAAGAGACTGTCTTTTTTCCACTGGATATTTTTTCCTGTTTTGTCAAAGATTATTTGACCGTAGAATTGCGGGTCCATATCTGGGGTCTCTGTTCTGTTCCACTGGTCTATGTGTCTGTTTTTGTGCCAGTACCATGCTATCTTGGTGATCACAGCTTTGCAGTAAAGCTTGAAATCAGGAAATGTGATGCCCCTAGCTTTGTTTTTCTTTTTCAACATTGTCTTAGCAATTTGGGGTCTTTTCTTGTTCCATACAAATTTTAGGATTGTTTGTTCCAGCCCTTTGAAGAAAACCGGTGGAATTTTGGTCAGGATGGCATTGAAAGTATAGACTGCTCTGGGCAGTATAGACATTTTAATGATGTTTATTCTTCCGGTCCATGAGTATGGAATGTTTTTCCACCTTTTTGTATCTTCTTCAGTTTCTTTCATGAGCATTCTTCAGTTCATTGAATACATATCCTTTACCTCTTTGGTTAGGTTTATTCCCAGGTATTTTATGGTTCTTGGTGCTACAGTAAATGGAATTGATTCTCTAATTTCCCTTTCCATATTTTCATTGTTAGTATAGGAAAGCAACTGATTTCTGTGCATTGATTTTGTATCCTGCCACATTACTGAATTGCTGTATGAGTTTTAGTAGTTTGGGGGTGGAGTCTTTTGGGTTCTCCATGTAAAGTATCATGTCATCTGCAAAGAGAGAGAGTTTGACTTCTTCATTGCCAATTTGAATACCTTTTATTTCTTTTTGTTGTCTGATTGCTGTCTCTAGGACTTCTAGTACTATGTTGAACAAGAGTGGTGAGAGTGGGAATCTTTGTCGTGTTCCTGTTCTCTAGGGGAAAGCTGTCACCTTTTCCCCGTTGAGAATGATATTTGCTGTGGGCTTTTCATAGATAGACTTTATGATGTTGAGGAATGTTCCTTCTATCCCTATACTTTGAAGAGTTTTAATCAGGAACGGATGCTGAAGAGAGACTGTGGACTCTAAGCAATAAACTGAGGATTTTGGAGGGGCGGGGGTGGGGGTTGGGCTAGCCTGGTGGTAGGTATTGAAGAGGGCATGCATTGCATGGAGCACTGGGTGTGGTGCATGAACAATTAATCTTCTAACACGGAAAAAATAAAATAAACATATTTGGGAAAAAAATAACATGAAATTTGACAGAATACTTTGATTTATGTCACATGTTCTCTATCTTATATTTCAGTCTCAGTCTCTCCTTGTGTTTTAACAAAATATGCTGAAAAACCAAATAAAATACTGAATGAAGTGAAGAATTTAACTTTGGACAAGAAAATATAATTTCAAAAGTACAAAATATGATAGAGGCTGAATTTAGAACAGTAAGCAACTAGAAATTATTGAGAGTTATAATAACTGTAAATAAACACTAAAGCTACCAGATTAAAATAAGTTTCACAATGAGCTTTACCAACTGACTGAAAGTTCACTGCTAAAATATTGTTTGTGTTTCTCTTGTTCTCTGTCTCTTTTATGATAAACTAAAGAAAGACATTCACTTCAGAAAGAAACCCTCTCACACAAAATCCTCTAGGTTAATGTTTATTATGCCCGAAGAATCAGGTACTCTTTCATTATTGATATATTTCATTACTTCCATTAGCAATCAGGTGAATAGACTGTAAATAGATAATATGGTTTTCACTTTATTCAGAAGAAAATGACACAGAAGGGAAGGGAGCACACACTGGTAAGTGGCAAATCCATGACCAAGCATATGGATATGATGTCCAAATGAAGTAATCATTTCAAATATTTCTTCTTTGCAGATACATTATTCCTAACCAATGCTTTCTCCACTTTGCCTGAAATTATGCAGCAAAATAACAGTGTAACTGAATTCATACTATTAGGATTGACTGAAGATCCTATGAGACAGAAAATGGTATTTGTAATCGTCTTCATTTTTTATCTGGGAACCATGGTAGGGAATTTGCTTATTATTGTGACCATCAAGTCCAGCCAGACACTTGGGAACCCCATGTACTTTTTCTTATTTTATTTGTCCTTTGCTGATTCCTGCTTTTCAACCTCCATAGCTCCCAGACTAATTGTGGATTCACTCTCTTCAAAAAGAATCATATCTTACAATGAGTGCATGATTCAAGTTTTTGCACTACATTTCTTTGGCGGCATGGAGATCTTTGTGCTCATCCTCATGGCTGTTGATCGTTATGTGGCCATCTGCAAGCCCTTACATTACCCAACCATCATGAGACAGCAGGTCTGCATCATCTTGATTGTTATTGCATGGATAGGGGCTTTTATCCATTCTATAACCCAGATTATCCTGGCTTTGAGATTGCCTTTCTGTGGGCCAAATTTGATTGATCATTACTGCTGTGATTTGCAGCCCTTGATGGAACTTGCTTGCATGGACACATATGAGATCAACCTATTGATGGTTTCTAACAGTGGAGCCATTACCACAAGTGGTTTTGTGATTCTGATAATCTCATACATTGTCATCTTGCATTCACTGCGAAACCATAGTGCAGAAGGGAGGAAAAAAGCTCTCTCTACTTGCACTTCTCACGTCATCGTAGTAATCTTATTCTTTGTTCCATGTATATTCATATATACACGCCCCCCAACCACTTTTCCCATGGACAAGATGGTGACTGTATTTTATACTATTGGGACACCATTTCTCAACCCATTCATCTACACACTGAGGAATGCAGAAGTGAAAAATGCCATGAGAAAGCTCTGGCATATCAAAATTACCTCTGAAAGCAAAATATGATTTGAGGGCTTTGGTTGATTACATATTCTGTGCAGATATCAAATATGGTAGTGTAGGGGCGCCTGGGTGGCTCAGTCATTAAACGTCTGCCTTCGGCCCAGGTCATGATCCCAGAGTCCTGGGATCGAGCCCCGCATCGGGTTCTCTGCGCAGCAGGAGGCCTGCTTCTCCTGCTACCATTCCCTCTGCTTGTGTTCCCTCTCTCACTGTGTTTCTCTCTGTCAAATAAATAAAAAATCTTTAAAAAAAAAAATATGGTAGTGTATATCCTGACTCGCCCAATGCATTCTAAAATAGTACACCTAATTTCCTTATTTTTTTCTGTACTTCTGCCCTCAAACCAGTAGTTTCCCTCATAATGCCAGCTTGATTCTTACCTTTCTTGATTCTTGATTCTTACCTTTACCTGAATTGAGAGCTCAATTCAGACATTGATGATTATGAAATACGTCCCATATCTAAGTCTACCCTCTGGTTTGATAAAGAGAAAGATATTTTTACAATCACAACTGTTCAAACTGTGAGCATCCATAAATAATAGCTTATTCACTAAGACTTGTAATTTCCTCTATAGCACATTTCAAATAAGATATCTTGCTTTGTCTTGAACACATTCAGATCAAATGAATTAACATTGTATGGTATTTTCACTGTATCATAGTTTATCTTTAAAAAGTTCCATTCTAGTGAACCAAAGGTCAAAAGGTTATATATATAAATATATGTATTTTTTAAGTAACTTTTTCTTATTGTTTCCTTTGAGTATTGAGATAACTGAGGCATTATATATGATATTTTTAAATGTAGTACCACAAAGGCTGGGAGATATTCAGCTAATTTACATGATTGGTAAATAGGAGCTACAATTCAAATTCTACAGATCTAACAGGGAAAGAAGAAAATAATATATGTTGTCAAGACTAAATAAGAATTTTCAATACACCATAGATAAAACATGTTTTCTGAGATTGAAGTACCAAAGGTAGAACTTATTTTAAAGGGGAAAAAAGTATATATTATTACATTTAATTGTGGGTTGTATCAGTGGCCTAAAAGAAAGTATGAGAGGCATTCAGAACTACTCACTAAACTTGTCTCTAGTTAAGGGAGTTAGAGAGACCCTACTTTTGCAGCAGGAAGCTGCTTTCTTTTCTGTTCTTTCTTAGTAAAAGTGTAGTGTGTATAGTCATGTTAGAATTGCCAATATAATTTTGATGGTCATAGTGAGCAGAGCAGATTAGCAGTCATACTTTGAATTAGGGCAGGCCAAGGGTTAAATCATGTACTATTAAAATTCATTAATTTCAGGGGCACCTGGGTAACTCAGCCATTAAGCATCTGCCTTCAGCTCAGGTCATGATCCTGGGGTCCTGGGATCAAGCCCCACGTCAGGCTCCCCACTCAGTGGGATGCCTACTTCTCCCTCCCCTACTCCCCCTGCTTGTGCTCCCACACTCTCTCTGCATCTCTCTCTCACTGTGTCTCTCTCTGTCAAATAAATAAATGAAATCTTAAAAAAAGAATTTATTAAAATTCACTGATTTCAAAAAGTGAAGAAATGCAAGGAGGTAAGTGCAACCTAATGTTTATAACAGCATTATCTACAATGACTAAATTATGGGAATAGCCCAAGTGTCCATAGACTTGGATAAAGATGGGTTACGTATTATAACCCATATTATGTAATATAACCCATATTATATTAACAATAATATATATGCAAATATATAATGGAATATTATTCATCAACAAGAATGAGAAATGAGGTCTTGCATTTTCAATGACAAGAATGGAGCCAGAGAGTATTATGCTAAGTGAAACAATCAGTCAGAGAAAGACAAATACCCTATGATTTCACTCACATGAAAATAAAAACAAAGAAACAAAATAAATGAATATAGGGGAAAACGGAGAGAGGAGGGCAAATCATGAGACTCTTAATTATACAGAACAAACTGCTGGTTACCAGAGAGGATGTGGATAGGGCAACAAGTTTAATACATAATAGGGATAGAGGAGCACAGTTCTGATGAGCATTGGGTGTGGTATGTGTTGAAAGACTCATTTGTACACCTGGAACTCCTATCACAATGTATGTTAACTAACATAAATTTAAATAAAAACTAAAAAATAAATAAATAAATAAAATCATTGATATCAATTTATTCAAATATACCACATTCTTAGTAACTGTGACAAGATTCCATTCATTTTTAACATGGTTCCTCATTATTTCCTGGAAAACATTTTCAATACCAATAGTTTTGTCCAAAGATTATTTTAAAATAAATTCATTAAAATATCATGTTTTCAGTGTTCTCACTACTTTTTTGCTTTGGGGCACATTATGAAGCTTAGTGACTGCACTAGTGTCCCAAAGTTGGCATGTTGATATCCAAAAATTATATATATATATATTTCAGCTATACAAGTTGATATATATGTATAATGTGAAAAGATCACCACAATCTAATTAACACACCTATCTTTTCTATATAGTTATCATTGTGTGTGTGTGTGTGTGTGTGTGTGTGTGTGTGAGTGTGTGTGTGTGTGTTTGTAAGACATTTTAATTTAGATCTGTCCTTTTTGCAATTTTAAGTATAGGTTATGGTATTAAGTGTAGTGACCATGCTATATATTAGATGTCTAGAACTTCTTCATTCTACGTAACTGAAACCATGCACCTTTGGGCCTACATCTCTCTGTTTCCTCCAGTCCCTAGCCCCTAGTAACCACCATTCTATTCTCCGCTTCTGTGAATTGAACTATATCATTTCCACATATAAGTGAGATCATACAATATTTCTCTTTCTATTCCTGCTTGTTTACTTAACATCAAGTCCTCCAGCTCCATCTATGTTATTGCAAATGGCAGAATTTTCCTTGATTTAAAGTCTGAATAATATGTCTCACATTTCTATATTGATTCATCAGTGAGGGATGAGGTTGTATCCACATCTTGGCCTTGAATAACAATGCAATGAACTTATTCCAATTTACATACGCATCAGTAGTATACTCAGGATCCCTTTTCTCCACATCCTCACCAACATTTCTTATCTCTTGTCTTCTGAATACTAGTCATTCTAACAGAAGTGAAGTGATATCTCATTAAATATCTGTTGGCTATTTGTATGTATTTGGGAAATATCTATTCAGTCCCTCTGCCTACTTTATAATCAGAGGAGATGAAAGAAACTCTATAGTTTCTGTCCAACTCTCCTGTGAACCTGAAACTGCTTGAGAAAATAAAATCTATTATTTAAAAAGATGTTAAGAAGAAGAGAAAATTGAATAATAGACCAAAAAATCTACTTCATTAGCTCAAAACTATATAGAGCAAAAAAATAGAAGTTACAAAGGGGACAAAAAAGTAAACTACAATAAAATGAACTATTCCCCCAAATTGAACAATCACATTAAAGGCAAATACACTGCACCCGAAAGGCAGACGTTGCTGAGAGAGAATAATCTTCAACAAAGAAAAGTAATGGACTAATGACACGTACATCAATATGCTAAATCCTGGAACAAAGAGATCATGCATTATTAGTAAGTGATATGATTCAATTTACATGAAGTTAAAGAATAGACAACACTAAAACAGAGTAGTGCCAATCAGGACAGTAGTTGAATCTGAGGGAATTAACTGAAACGGAGCATGACAGATCTTTCTGGGTTATTGAAAGTATTCTAGATCTTGAATTTGTTAATGGCTATATATATTTATCAAACGCATCAAACCACATACTTAAAATGTTGCATTTGTTTACATGTAAAATTTATCTTAAAAAAAGAATTACATTACCAAAAACACCTTACCAATATATCTCTAAGCCCCCTCTAAAAAAAATCCCTTTGAAATCTAGTGATCATTTCCATAGAAAAAAAGCAGAACAGTGACTGTAATTAAGAATCCAATGTAGTGGGGCGCCTGGGTGGCTCAGTGAGTTAAAGCCTTTGCCTTCGACTCAGGTCATGATCTCAGGGTCCTGGGATCGAGCCCCACATTAGGCTCTCTGTTCAGCAGGGAGCCTGCTTCCCCTCTTTCTCTGCCTGCCTCTCTGCCTACTTGTGATCTCTCTCCTCTCTGTCAGAATAAATAAATAAAGTCTTTAAAAAAAAAAGAATCAGATGTAGTGAAAATAAGGGGCACATGTACCCAATGTTCATAGCAGCAATGTCCACAATAGCCAAACTATAGAAGGAGCTGAGATGCCCTTCAACGCATGAATGGATAAAGAAGATGTGGTCGATGTATACAATGGAATATTACTCAGCCATCAAAAAGGATGAATACCCACCATTTGCACTGACATGAATGGTACTGGAGTGGATTATGCTAAGTGAAATAAGTCAAGCAGAGAAAGTCAATAATCATATGGTTTCACTTATATTTAGTACATAAGGAATAGTATGGAAGACATTAGGAGAAGGAAGGGAAAAATGAAGAGGGAGAGATCAGAGGGGGAGATGAGCCATGAGAGACTATGGACTCTGGGAAACAAACTGAGGGTTTTAGAGGGGTGGGGATGTGGGGAATGGGTTAGCCCAGTGATGGGTATTAAGGAGAGTATATATTGCATGGAGCACTGGGTGTTATATGCAAACAATGAATCATGGAACACTACATCAAAAACGAATGATGTATTACATGGTGACTAGCATAATAAAATAAATAAATAAATAAATATTTTTTTTAAACACAGTTAAAAGCAATTCCATTTCTTAATAAATACTATGAGCTTGATAAAAAAAAAAAAAAACTATAAGAACTCCCTTGCATCATTATCCAGTTTCAACAATTATCAACATATTATCATTCGTATTTCATCTCATTGCACTTTCCCTTGTTCAGCAGGGGCTTATCTGTGTGTTTTTGTTTCTTTGTTTTGTTGTTGTCATTATTGTTTGAGAATTGTAGAGCAAGTCCTTAATATTTTATCATTCCATTCCTAAGAATGCCAGTATTGATGTCACCCATACCATAACTACAATACTATTGCCATACTTTTAAAATAAATACTCAGCCTATGCAGGCATTCATTGGAAGGAAGGAAGGAAGGAAGGAAGGAAGGAAGGAAGGAAGGAAGGAAGGAAGGAAGGAAGGAAGGAAGGAAGGAAGGGAGGAGAAAAGGAAGCAAGGGAAGGAAGGAAGGAGAAAGAAAGAAGGAAGGAAAGGAAAGGAAAGGAAAGGAAAGGAAAGGAAAGGAAAGGAAAGGAAAGGAAAGGAAAGGAAAGGAAAGGAAAGGAAAGGAAAGGAAAGGAAAGGAAAGGAAAGGAAAGGAAAAAGAAAAGAAAAAGAAAGAAAGAAACTAAAGCTCAAAAGAGAGGATTCTTAAATATCTGGGTTCCAAGTACAGGGAATGCAATTCCCTATTCAAAATTGGATGATTCACTGACATGTCTTTTCAGAATACTGGCTTCTAAGTCAAAACCTTTCCACCAAAGGAGATAATTATTCCAGAGAGAAAAAACAGCAGCTATAAGCCAAGGTCTTTGAATATTTATGGAAACCTCTTTAAATATCCATGCGGTGCCAGATGAAAATGTGGTGGGGGAGTTTACATTTCCAGAGCAAGATTCATTATACTCGGAATGACCCATTTGAAAGTGTTTCCTCCACATTTCTTGCTTCTTGCCTATGGGACCAGAGACATCTGCAGATCATTTTTCCATAGTGTTTCAAAAGAATTCTTTCTAAATTCAAATCCCAGATTTTCTATGAAGATCTTTAGATCTATGAGGCTTTGGTCTAGAAAGAAAGTTTTAGACTAATAGAAACACTATCTCAAGAACTGTTGATTGGTTAGTGAATTACCAAAATAGTCCAAGTCTGAGTGACTCATATATTTCATATTGAAAGTTTCCTATCCAAAAAGAGGTCAGTTTGAAGATGGAATTATAGCTCATAAGCTCTAAACATTAAGATAATCTAAGTATTGAGGAGGGCATGTGTTGTATGGAGCCCTGGGTGTGGTGCATGAGCAATTAATCTTGTAACACTGAAGAAATAAAATAAAAGTATTTCAGGAAAAAAAAAGAAAAACAATATCAACAAACTTTACAGGAAAAAAAAAGATAATCTAAGTCTATAAGGTAAGTTTTACAGTAGCATTGAAGCATCTTAAAGATTGGTCCTTTCTATATGTAGTAATCATTATCTTTCAACATCTGTCAAATATAGTAATATTTTATCCTCACACCAATTCTTCAAAAGGTAGTTGGTAAATGTCATTAACCTAATTTGGCAAGTGAAAAATTTGAGGCTTATAATGATTACACAATCTGCAGAACTCAGCTCTTTGACACCATCCATTTTCTTTTGCCATGAGAAACCATTAACATTAAAGATTATACATGAAGATGAAAATCAAATGTAAATACACTCCACATACAAAAAAGACATAAATATCAGTAATGATAAGTCATTTAATCCAAGCATGACCATGGACAGTCCTTCCTGAAGTTAACTGCCATGGATAATGTGAGTCTCTGTGGCTTCTTGAAAATTAAAATTGGAGAGATGACTCTTCCTCACCTTATTGCGTGGTTTAATTTTTTCCCCTGTATTTCACGCAAAATACCAATTCTTCCTATCACCTAAGTGCATACACAGTAAATTTGTGTAAAGAAAAAACAAGTAAATTTCTTTGTGTGCCCACAATAATATGGTGGGTATGTTCATATACGTTCCTTCAATTAATTCTCATAACACCTGAGATATAGATATGATAATTCTCATTTTATAAAAGAGGAAACAAGGATGTAAGTTGCCAAGAATACACCCTGAATGAAAGAAAGTTGCAAGTGCAAAAGGCAAGAGTTTAATCTAGTCTCCCTGGTTTTCAAGCCAATACAGGACACTTAACCACTGTGGTAGTCATTTTCAACATTGTGTAGAAAAATCTGGGGGCCCATTCTTGTAAGGGGACTGGGAAGGGAGGAAATAGGGCTTCCTAAGAGACCAAGGTAAAAATGCTCTTCAATGAAAATACCACCACATTTTTATTAATTTTTAGGGATTCCAATGTGTGTGTGTGTGTGTGTGTGTGTATGTCTGTTGATGAAATTGCTTCATGTACATTTGCCTCTGAAGGAGAATTAAAGGGGCGCCTGGGTGGCTCAGTGGGTTAAAGCCTCTGCCTTCCGCTCAGGTCATGATTTCAGGGTCCTGGGATAGAGCCCCACATTGGGCTCTCTGCTCAGCAGAGAGCCTGCTTCCCCCCTCTCTCTGCCTGCCTCTCTGCCTCCTCGTGATCTCTCTCCTCTCTGTCAAATAAATAAATTAAAATCTTTAAAAAAAAATGAAGAATTAAAGTCATTATAACTCTAATGTCAAAAGGAGATTACTATTTTAGCATTGTTTATTATAACATAACAATGTAAAGAAAGGATTAAAAATTGAAAAAAGTTAACAACTATAATTCAATCTAGTCATGACTCTACCCTTTATTATCTTCTTGATCTTCGACAGAATCCTTAATTTCTCTATGTTTGCATCTCTTACTGTGTAAAAGAAGTATAAAATAATAGTGGTAATTATCTCACAGGTTTGTAGTGAAGATTAAACAACAAAATTTTTGCAAAAACAGAGCACAAACAAGTGTCTACTAAGTTTTAGTTGATATTATCATTATTATTACTATTAACATCAGCCTCTGCAATTGTTTCTTCATTTGCAAAATGGATGAAATAATACTAACCACACAGATTACTGCCATGCCAAGCACATAGCAATTAATCATTAAAAAGTATATTTATCAGACATTATAGTGTTACTATATTTGACAACAGGTGTTATCAGTTCTTTTATACTAGCTCCTGGAGATTTTTATTATATTTACATAAGAAACATCCTGTTACCCTTTTTGTCAACTACTGTCAAAAGTGAGTACGGGGCTTTCTGTCACTGGCTTGCATCCCTTAACTGAAGGTCAGCTGACTTGATCCAAGACACACAAACATCTTTACCAAAGATATATCCCAAAGTCACCATAACTCCCACTCCTTTTCATCCTTCCACTCATATTCTCAAATACCTTCCATGGGTCTCCACATCTTAAGGATAAAGGAAAAATTCCAGCTTTACATTCATACCCTTGATGTCCATTTCCTACCACTATTTTCAAACTTAACTGATATTACCACAACTTCAATATAGGCTCTAAGTCATTCCGACAATGAAGTGTGCAAAAAGGGTCTAGATTAAGTAAACAGAAGTCTAACTTAATCATAAAAGCAGATATTAATGGCATCACAATCAATTCCCAGACTGGAACCAGTTTATCAACTCATAATTCCTTTAATAAAGGGGAGATTTTGTCCTCCTGAGGAAGGACCCTGGGACATTGCTAAAAATGTCTTATAATAATCTTTCCCTCAACCCTCTCCAAAAGAGTCCTATGACCTTTTATCAGTCAAATTGTGCATTGGAGAAAAGAAAATAAACAGACCTTTCAGGAACCCCTGGACACTGTCTTTGACCTGAAATTGATTCCAGAATACCCAAAACAACTGTGATTTACCAGGCAGAGCAGCAGTTTACAGAGGACAGGGTGTCAGTAGAGTTTTAGCTCAGGACTACTTTGCATTGGGGTCAATGGGTGACCAAACTCCTCCTATGGTCATTTCCCCAGTTCCAGAATGCATAATCTGAATAAACAAACTTTGCAACTGGCAGAATCATCTCACATTGGTTCCCTGGCATGTGGACTGAGGGCTATTATGGTGAAAAGTCAAGTGGAAGCCTCTAGAACTTCTTCTACTTAGGTAAAAAGTAAACCAAAATTGATAGCACATCCCTGGTGGAATCACAGAGATTAGTGCCACCATTAAGGACCTGAAAGATACAGAGGTGGTAATTCCTACAACATACACATCTACCTCACTTATTTGGCCTGTGCAGGAGTTAGATGGCTCTTGAAGAATAAGAGTGGATACTTAGAGGCTTAACCAGGAGGAAAATCCACTAAATTATACCTGCTGTACCAGATGTGGTTTCCTTACTTGAACGAATTAACAAAATTCTCAGATACTTGGTATTCAGCAAGTGATTTCACCATACAGGTGTTAGGATGCAGTACATCCTATGGTGTTTCATGTACCAGTGGAAGAAAGGGATGCTGTTGGAGTGTTTGGCAGTTCTCCATATATGAACTGCAGTGCAGGCCCTTAGGATTTTGGAGCAAAGTCCTACCAGCCTCTACAGATAATTCGTCTCTTTTTGAAAAAAGGCTCTTGGCCTGCAACCGGGCCTTAGTAGGGACTAAAAACTTAACATGGGCCATTAAGTTTCTGGGAAACAAGAATTTCTCATCATGAACTTGGTGTTTTCTGATTCATAGAGCCATAAAGTTGGGCGTGCAAAACAGCACTCCTTTATCAAGTAGAATAGCATCCTAATATATACAGTTTTCCCTTCCATGTTTTCAGTTACCTGAATTTCAGAAGCTGATGATCCTCCTTCTGACATATTGCAGAAGATAAATAGTAACCTAATGCTACCACACAATGCTTATGTTGTTCACCTCACTTCATCTCATCACAATGACATTTTATCATCTCACATCATCACAGGAAAAAGGGTATAGACAGTACCATAAGGTATTTTGAGAAAGAGAATATACTCAGATAACTTTTGTTACAGTTTATTGTTGTAATTTTTTCTATTTTATTATTATTGTTGTTAATCGCTTACTGTGCCCAATTTATAATATAACTTTATCACAGGTGTGCACATATAGAAAAAACATACTCTAATGGTGTTCTGTACTATCCATAGTTTCAGGCATCCCCTGGGGGTCGTGAAACACATCGCTCCCCACATAAATAGGAACCTCTGTACAGAGGATCTGGCCCAAGAAGGAACTGAACAAATAGTTACATGAAGATGTACCCAAACGCTCATGGTTCTTACTTTTGCTACCATGCCTTCTGTCCCCCAACCTGAACCCGAGGCCTTATGGTGGGGGAGGGTGTCACTATGATCAATTGACAGAAGAAAAAAAGATTTGGGCCTGCTATACAGAAAATTCTGCAGTGATACATAGATACAGCTCAAGAGTGAATAAAAGCAGCACCATAGCCCCATTCTGGAAAATCCTTTAAGGTCAATAGTGAAGGGAAATTCCTTCAAGGGTAGAAATTTAAGCAATGCACCTGGTGTTCATTTTCTTGGAGGGAGTAATGGCCAGATGTACAATGTATAAATTAGTATTCATGGGTTTTGACCACTAGTTTGGATGAATGGTCAGGAACATAAAAAAAAAAATAATTGGAAAATTAGTAACAAGAAAATTTGAAGAAAAGGCATGTTTCCATACTTTTCCGAATGACTAAAAACACACAAAGATTATACTTGTCCCTTGTGAATGCTCACCAAGGGGTGACCACGAGAGAAGGATTTTAATAATTAAGTGGATAAGATGAACCATTTTGTACATTAAGTCAGCCTTATTCCTAGCCATTCCTATCTTCACCCCATGGGCTCATGAGTTACCATCCATGGACTTAGAGAATTTGCTATATATCATTATAGTATTACACACAGTTTTTCCTCTAATCAATTATCTCACTTCATAGCAAATGAAGTACCACAATGGTCCCATGCTTGTGGATTTCACTCTTCTTACCATAGTTCTCCCTATCTTGAAGCAATTGGCATGATAAAATGTTTGAATGACTTTTACAGAATTAGTTATAGTATGAACTAAGTAGCAATACCTTCCAGGATTGGAGTAAGAGTCTTCAGTTCTCTGGAAGGACATACATCATCATCCATTACATGTTGCTGTTCCTTCCATAGTCAGATCATGTAATCAAAGGATAGAAATGAGAGAGGCAACCACTCATATTGCCCTTAATGAATGACTAGCAAACTAGTCAGAACTACTAAGGTCCTAGACCCTTCAGTAATAAAAATTTGTGTCACCCCACAAGCTAAAGAACCATGACCAGCATTTGTGCTTGATGAAGGTACATTGAATACAGAATGAGTAACAGAAGAAAGTATAAATTAACCATGTGACTGGAGTTCCTAGAGACCTTGAAGACTGTAGTTATTGTATTTACTCCTTATAAATATTTGTATGTGTGAATATATACAAAGCAAATATCTTTGTTTTCTTCCCTTTCTTATTACCTTATCATGTAACAGAATATATATTGGCTTCCTGTCATAGCATTTTACTATTTTCATTTTACATTATAGTATTTAACTTACTGAATATCAAGAAGAAAGTAAAAATCACCACCTAAAATATTGCCTTCCTTTCTTGTAGAAGTTTTAGTGCATTTTCAGTTGTATTCAAGATAGTTGTATGATATTAGGTGGAATTCTGACCTTGTGTTGTCTTTATTTGTTTTTCTTTAAAGATTTTATTTATTTATTTATTTGACAGAGGACAGAGAACAGAAGTAGGCAGAGAGGCAGGCAGAGGGAGAGGGAGAAGTGGCCTCCTCTCTGAGCAGAGAGCCCAACAAGGGGCTAAATCCCAGGACCCTGAGATCATGACCTGAGCCAAAGGCAGACATTTAACCAACAGAGCCACCCAGGGTCCCCATGTTTTCTTTAGTTGGAGATTAAGTATAGTTTAATGAGATATATGCATAGGTTCTAGGTGGTTAAACAATAAACTTATACTGACTAATTTTATGTGTTAACTTGCCTAGACTACAGGGTGCTCAGATATTTGTTTGACTATTGTTTTGAGTTGTGACTGTGAGATTTTTCTGGATGATATTAATTTTTGAATTGGTAGACTGAATAAAGTAGTTTGCTCTCACTAAAGTAGGGTCTTCATTCAACCAAAGGAAGGCCTGAAAATTACAAAAGGCTACCTCCCCTGAGTAAGAGGTAATTTTCCTGCCTGAGAACCTTCAGACTGAACCCTTAGCTCTCCTCGTCTGATGACCTGCACACTGATACATTAACTGTTCCCTGATTCTACACTAGTCTTGTGCCTGTGGACCTGAACTGAGACATTGGCTTTTACTGACTCATAGCAGTTTCTGGTGTTTAGACTCAAAATGGGACATAGACTGTGCAGATTTTGTGGTACACCCACAATGGAATATTATTCAGCATGGAAAAAGAAGGAATTTCTGACTCATGCCACAAAACAGATAAACTTTGATGACATAGTAAATGAAATAAATTGTTATTTTTAATAAACTTTATATTTTATAACAGGTTTATATTTACAGGGGAATTGTGGAAATTATACAGAGTTCTCATATGTTCTGTACTCAGTTTCCCATTACCATCTTACATAGTATGGTATAACTATCATAACTAATTCACTTTATGTGAACACATTATTTTAAACTAACATCCATACTTTTTTCAGATTACTTTGATTTTAACTAATGCTTTTGTTCTTCTCTGGAATCTCATCCAGATACCAGAATACATTCAGTTGTCATGTCTTCTTCAGTAGCTCCAGATAGTGACATTCTCTGAATGTTCTTTTATTTATTTATTTCAAGTATGATTAACATATAGCATTAGATTAGTTTCAGGTGGGTAAAATAACGATTCAACAATTCTAAGGATGCCTGGATGGCTCAGTAGGTTAAGCGAGAGTCTTCACCTCAAGTCATGATACAGGGTCCTGTAATGAGCCTCACAATGAGCTCTTTGGTTAGTGGGGAGCTTGCTTCTCTCTATGCCCGTGCTTCCCCTACTTGTGCTCTTTCTCTCCCTCTGTCTCTCTCTGACAAATAAATAAGGAAATAAGTCTAAAAAAGTTTTTTTTAGATCTATAGTTTACTCAGTGCCCATCACAATAAGTGTACTATTATTTTTTCTTGTTTTTGGGGGTTTTTTATTTTTTTATTTGAGAGAGAGAGAGAGCTCAAGCAGGAGGAGAGCAGAGGGAGAGAGGCAAAGAAGCAGACTGCTTGCTGAGTTTGGAGCCCCATAAAGGGCTGAATCCCAGGACCCAGAGATCATGACCTGAGCTTAAAATGAAGCCTAAAGTCAGAGGCTTAATCAACTGAACAAAGCAGGCGCCCCTGAACTTTTCTTGTTTTTGATGAAATTGACAGTTTTGAGTGGAACTAAACAAATGCTTTATATAAAAACCTTCATTTAGGGTTTTTACATTTAGGTTTTACTCAAGACTGGACTGGAATTACGGGTTATTAGGAGAAAGGTCACAGAGGCAAAGTGCCATTTGCATCACATCCTGCCAAGGGATATGTACTTTCAATATGACTCATCAACACCAATGTTGACCTTGATCACTTCATTGAGGCAGTGTCTCTTCCATATTTCTCCTCTGTAAATTTACTCTTTCTGTCCCATTCCACAGTGAGACTTTTGAAAGGATCTCACTTGTGTAGAGCCCACAAATAAGAGATTGAGTGTTATCCTATAACCTGTGAGAACAGAGTACCTATAAAATCATTATAAATTATTTTTTATGGGAGCTTTATCTATTATTCCCTATTTCTTTGTTATTTATTTGTTTATATCATTATGAACTTGTGGATTTTTTATACTATGAGTAATATTTCAATTCAGTATCATTTTTTTTTTTTTTCGCTCAAATCTTTTCCATGTTTTAGCACTGGAGACTCTTTGCATTGGCTTTTATGTCCCTTTGGCATATTCTCATCACAGTGTGAGTGTACTTGTGTGAGTGTGTGTGTGTGTGTGTGTGTGTGTGTGCGTGTGTGTGTATTAGCACTTCTTTACCTTCTAGAATTACAAGATATTCTAGTTCATCTCCTACATTGCTTGCCACAGATCTAGAATCCGCCATTTCTTCAAGAAATCCTGATTCATTTCCTTTGATAATGGTATCACGAACCATGTCCTGGTCACTAGATAACTAGATAATCACTGTTTTGTTTTGTTTGTTTTGTTTTGTTATAGTCAAAATACGTCATTTATGGTCCAAATAAACCCCTTGAAAGAACTGATCACCTTTTTTCCTATAATCTAATAATACATATTGAAGAGTAAGTTCTTTCTAATCTCTAGCTAATGTTTCTTAATTAAAAGGGAAGGAACACTTTAGGGAATGACCTTCCCCAGGCTCCTATATTATGCATCATTCATGTTTAAATACTACTGCAGGAAAGGCCAAAGAGAAGTATTTCCCTGTCAAAATTACATGTGAGGGTGAGTTTCAGAACGTGTGGGATGGATCTAGGAAAAACTTTATCTCTTGGCATGCATGTGAGAACCTGAGCCACAGTGACATCCAAAGAGATCAGACAGAATTTTAGAAACACATTTTTTTAAATCCTCATTTGAATAAAGTGTGGCCAAATTACCTCGAGAAGAAAAGAGTACAAACTGAACATCCTATCCTTTGCAAAAGCTCTTAACAAAACTGGTAAGATTTGTTTTGGGGATTAACTTCATTGTTCTTAATACTCTGAGAAAATTAATTTGATCAATGCTACAGTGTGCATCTAACACATGAAAGGAATCTGTGGAAGGACAGAAAATTTAGGGAATTTTCTAGAAGAGCTTTACAATTGAAACTGAGAAGACATGGGGTGCCTGGGTGGCTCAGTGGGTTAAAGCCTCTGCCTTCAGCTCAGGTCCTGATCTCAGGGTCCTGGGCTCTCTGCTCAGCAGGGAGCCTGCTTCCCCCTCTCTCTGCTTGCCTCTCTGCCTGCTTGTGGTCTCTCTCTCTCTCTGTCAAATAAAAAAATAAAATCTTTTAAAAGAAAAGAAAAGAAACTGAGAGGACAGAATTAAAGAAATGCCCAGCAGCTCCGGGTGGAGAAATAAGCAAATAGAAACAATATCTGAGTGTTCCAGGAAATGCTCCATGGAGATGTTGATTTTACTTTGGATGGAGTAGGCTTCCCTTTTCAGTGGTAACTGTGTATTGAATAGGACTGAACACTACCAGATTGTATCAATAGGAAATTCTCTTAATTCTTAAAAAGTTCTTAATTCTTTCATTGACTTTATGAAAATTCTTTATTAAATATATATTTTTTCTAGATGTCAAATTCACCAGTGAACAGATAAAAATTCCCTTGCTTCATTCGAATGTATGCCACTCTTACATCTGTTATTATGTGAACTATACAAATATCTGACTATATCTCTACCAGGTAAATAGATGATAGATAGACTGACAGATTGATCAATACATAAATAAATAGATGTCTTTTTATTATACTTAACTGTTAGAAACAACAGACAATTTTCACTCCTGTTTGCTGAAGAGTTGGACAAAGAGCATATTTGGCAAACTCCTAAGAATGCAAGGGAACCTGTAGTGAATGGCAGTGTGGTTGGGGCATGATGTGGTAAAGAGTCTTGAGCCCAGAACTATCTCTACAGTGACTCACCCTCTTACACAGACATATAAATCTTACTCTGGCCCTGGGAGTCTTGCTATTTCAGCAGCCTATGTCAGAAGACAGCTGTTATGAACCAGTAATATGCCAATGTGATTAACAAACCATCTAAGAGGTTTCTAAAAGCTGTATTTATAATGCAGCATGATTAGGACATATTTTCAACTACCAGAGGGAATATTTTAAAATCAAAACCTCCTAACTTTGATTCCAAGAAAACAAATATTATGTAATTTTGGTATTCAAGTTGATATGACTCTATGCGTGTGTGTGATATATATTATTCTGCTGGTAAGGAATATATTACCACCACTGCATAGAGTCCTGAACTCTATTACTTTTCAACATATTTTAGAAATCGTTGCATATATATCCACCTCCTTTTTATTGATGATTGCATAAAATACGACCCCCGATTCATTTAGCTTCCTTTCTGATGGGCTTGAAGTTGTTTCTTCCCTCTTTCCAACTTGGAAAGACTGCTGTGATTGTCTTTGTGCCTGTGACTGAGATTATTTGCAGCAAATGAAATCACTAGACCTGTGTCTAAGTGCCATTGAAATATTCTTAGTGCTGAAAATCACTCCCCAAGAAATTGCACTCCCTTAAACTCCTACCAAAAATATGTGGGATCAATTGTTTCCCCACCTCATTTTCAGTAGTGTTAGAATACATTTATCAATGGGGCACCAGGATGGTTAAGTGGGATAAAGCCTCTGTCTTTGGCTTAGGTCATGATCTCAGGGTCCTGGGATTGAGTCCAGCATCTGGATCTCAGCAGGGAGCCTGCTTCCCCCTCTCTTCTGCCTGCTGTTTCCCCTGCTTGTGCCCTCTTTCTATTAAATAAGTAAATAAAATCTTAAAAAAAAATAAAAATACAGTTATCAAAAAGGTCACTTTATTAATCTGATAAGGGAAAAGATGTATAGTTGGGATTTTAATTTGAATGTATTTAGATATGAATGAAATTTATTATCTTTCCACATTTTTAATAAGAGTTTCTTTTGAAATCAATTATTTGGCCCATTTTCATTTGCACTGTTTTGGTTTTTTGGGGCTTTTTTGTTTGTTTGTTTTTTGTTTTTAGATTTTACTTAGAGAGGGAGAGAGTGTGTATGTGAGCAGGGGAAGGGGCAGAAGGAGAGGAAGAGAGAGAATCTTAAGCAGGTTCCACACCAGGCACACAGCCTGGCATGGGGCTCTATCCCACAACCCTGAGATCATGATCTGAGTGGATATCCAAAGTCAGAGGCATAACTGACTGAGCCATCCAGGTACCTTAAACACTGTGTTTTTAGGGGCACCTGGGTGGCTCAGTGGGTTAAAGCCTCTGCCTTTGGCTCAGGTCATGATCTCAGGGTCCTGGGATCGAGCCCCGCATCGGGATCTCTGCTCAGCAGGGAGCCTGCTTCTTCCTCTCTCTCTGCCTGCCTCTCTCCCTACTTGTGATTTCTGTGAAATAAATAAATAAAATCTTAAAAAAAAAACAAAACACTGTGTTTTTAAAGATTGATCTTTGAAATCTAATTATATTTGAGAAAATTTTGCTTTTGTTTCGAACACATGTTATAAATATACTTAAATGCTTTGGCACTTATGCTTGTAATTGTGCTACCATTTGGAAAATAAATGTGAAGAGGACAGAGAAGGTTATTCCACTGTTTGGCATCTATAAATAAATATTAGTTCCCTTCCTGTTTCTATCTTCTCTTACTAAAGTCAGGGTATGGGACACTCAAGAATATATATTCCAAGAATTTTATTGAAAAGTTTCAGCTATGACTTGGAGCTTCCTTATTTCATTTTCTAAATCCCTGTTGCTTAAAATAACATTAAATTTGAAAAAAAAAATTTGCATTATGCCAAATGTTCTCTATTTATGATTTAGTCTGAGTCTCTCTTTGTGTCTTAAGAAAATATGCTGAAAGACCCAGTAAAATACTGAACAAGGTGAATAATAATTTCAAAAGTACAAAGTTTTATAGAAGCTGAATTTAAAACTACAAACAACTAGAAACTATTGAGAGTTAAAGTAACAGGAAATAAACAGTCAAACTAACAGATTAAAATAAATTTCAGGATGGACTGGACCAGTTGAAGGAACGTTCACTGCTAAAATATTGTTTGTTTCTCCTCTCTCTCTCTCTCTCTCTTAGGTTTCATTAAGGTAAACACTATCAAAAGTTTCTACATCATTCTTTGAGTGTTCAGAATATTTACAAGAAGATATCTTATAACTGAATTACCAGGCTCAAGTAGTGTGGAAGGGCATTATGTAAATCATGCATGAGTTTTCTCCATTTGGCAACATTCTAACCTAATAAGTCTTTGCTGTAAACTCAAGAAAGGCATTCACTTTGGAAAGATACCTACTCAATCCAAATTCCCTAATTTAATTTTTTTAATGCCTGAAGAATCGGGTATTCTTTCGTTATTGATAAATTTCATTGTTTCCACTAGCAATCAGGTGAGTAGATTATGAATAAATATTATGATTTGCACTTTATTCAGAAGAAAATAACATGGAAGGTAAGGGATTACACACAGGTAAGTGGCACAACCGTGACAAAGCATATGGATTTGACCCCCAAATGGAGTTTTCATTTCATAATATTTCTTTCTTTGCAGATTAATTATTTCTAACCTGTGTTTTGTCCACTTTGCCTGAAGTTATGCAGCAAAATAACAGTGTAACTGAGTTCATACTGTTAGGATTGACCCAAGATCCTATGAGAAAGAAAATGGTATTTGCAATCTTCTTCATTTTATATGTGGGAACCATGATAGGGAATTTGCTGATTATTGTGACCATCAAGTCCAGCCAGACACTTGGAAGCCCCATGTACTTCTTCTTATTTTATTTGTCCCTTGCTGATTCCTGCTTCTCAACATCCACAGCCCCCAGACTAATTGTGGATTCACTCTCTGCAAAAAGAATCATAACTTACAATGAGTGCATGATTCAAGTCTTTGCCTTACATTTCTTTGGATGCATGGAGGTCTTTGTTCTCATCCTCATGGCTATTGATCGCTATGTGGCCATCTGCAAGCCCTTACATTACCCAACCATCATGAGACAGCAGGTCTGCATCATCTTGATTGTTATTGCATGGATAGGGGCTTTTATCCATTCCATAGCTGAGATTGCCCTGGCCTTGGAATTGCCTTTCTGCGGACCGAATTTGATTGATCATTACTGCTGTGATTTGCAGCCCTTATTGAAACTTGCTTGCATGGACACCTATATGATCAACCTAGAATGGGTGTCTAACAGCGGGACCATTTGCACAAGCAGTTTTGTGTTTCTGATGATCTCATACATTGTCATCTTGCATTCATTGCGAAATCACAGTGCAGAAGGGAGGAAAAAAGCTCTCTCTACTTGCACTTCTCACATCATTGTAGTAATCTTATTCTTTGGTCCTTGTATATTCATATATACACGCCCCCCAACCACATTCCCCATGGACAAGATGGTGTCCGTATTTTATACTATTGGGACCCCTTTTCTCAACCCACTCATCTACACACTGAGGAATGCAGAAGTGAAAAATGCCATGAGAAAGCTATGGCATATCAAAATAACCACAGAGAGCAAAAGATGAATTGAGGGTTTTGACTGATTACTTAATCTGAACAGATATCAAATATGATAATGTATTTCCTGACTTGCCCTATGCTCTCTATTATAATACATCTGATCTCCTTACTTTTATCTGTACTTTGGTCCTCAAACTAGTAGCTTCCCTCATAATGCCCTCCTGGTTCTTTCTTTTCTGGAGAGCTCAATTCTGACATTGCAAATTATGAAATACTCCTCACATCACAGTCTACACTTGGTTTGATAAGAAGAAAGATATTTTTACAATCACAACTGTTCAAACAGTGAATATCCATTAAAAAAAGAATAGTCTGTTCTCTATGACTATGTAATTTTCTCAATAGCTCATTTCAAATAAGATATCCTGCTTTCTCTTGAACACATTCAGAGCAAAGGAATTAAATTCGTGTGTCAAGAAATTCTTTTCATTACATCATTAGTTTATCTTGAAAAAAGTTCCATACTAGTGAACTAAAGGCCAAATGCTGTAAATATAAACATATGTAATGTTTTTCTTAGTATTTTTTTTTACATTTCCCTTGACTATTAAGATAACTGTTGCATTATGTTTGGGATTTTTTAAATGTAGCATTACAAAGTCCTCTTGATATTCAGTTAATTTGTATGATTGGGATATAGGAGCTATAACAAGAGACTTTACAACTGTTAAGAAGGAAAGAAGTAAAATAATGTATGGGGTCAAGATTGAATAAGAATTTAAATACATCATAGGGGGGCCTGGGTGGCTCAGTCAGTTAAGCATCAGCCTTCATCTCAACTTATGATTCCAGGGTCCTGGGATCGAATCCCACATCAGGCTCCTTGCTCAGCGGGAGTCCTGCTTCTTTCCCCAATGTTTGTGTTAGCATTACCAACAATAGCCATACTGTGGAAAGAGCCCAAGTGTCCATCAAATGATGAATGGATAAAAATGTAGTGGACTATTATGCAGCCATCAAAAGAAATGAGATCTTGTAATTTTCAATAACAAGGATGGAGCTAGAGAGTATTATTCTAACCCAAACTAGTAGGTCAGAGAACAAAAACTACCACATGATTTGACTTACATGGAATTTAAGAAACAAAAAAATGAGTATAGGGACAAAATGAGAGAGGGGGCAAACCAAGAAACAGACTCTTAACCATAAAGAACAAACTAATGGTTAACAGAGGGGAAGGGGGCAGGAGGACAGGTTAATTAGGTGATGGGAGCATAAGAGTATGTTTGTGATGAGCACTGGCTGTGATACGGAAGTGTTGAATCATTAAATTGTACACCTGGAAGTCCTATTACACTGTATGTTAACTAACTGGAATTTAAACAGAAACTTTAAAAAAAATAAATGATTTCAGTGTATTCAATTGTACCATATCCTTAGTAACTATGACAAGATTCCATTTCATTTTTAATGCTGTTCCCATTATTCACCTGAAATTTACCTTTTCAATGTCAATATTTACCTCCTGTCAAAGATTATTTTAAAAGAAATTCATTAAAATATCATGTTTTCAGTATTCTCACTACTTTTTGCTTTGGGGGATATTATGAAGCTATTGACTGCACGAGTGTCCCAAAGTTAGCATGTTGATGTACATATATATGTATTTGTATATATTGATTTTTAGCATATACATAATATGAAAGTTTCACCACAATCTAACTAATTAGCACATCTATCTTCCCTATATAGTTATCATTGTGTGTGAGTGTGTATGTGCGCATGTGCAAGAAGATTCCATTTAAGATCTATCCTTTTTCAATTTCAAGTATACAGTATGGTGTTGTTAGCAATAGCGGCCATGCTATATATTAGATCTCTAGAACTTATTCATCCTACATAACTGAAACCTTGCACCCACAGACCAACATCTCTCCATTTCCCCCAATCCCTGAACCCTGGTAACCACCATTCTACTCTCTACTTCTGTAAATTAAACCATCCCATTTCCACATATAAGTGAGATCATGCAGTATTTCTCTTTGTGTCTTGCTTGTTCCACTTAACATCAAGTCCTCCAGCTCTATCCATGTTATTTCAAATGGGAGAATTTCCCTCCTTTTAAAATCTAAATAATATATGTCTCACATTTCCTAAATTGATTCATCAGGGAGGGATGAGAATGTATCCACATCTTGGCTACTGTGAATAATGATGCGATGAACCTAAGAACACAGACAGCCCTTCACAATCATGATTTCAGATCCTTTGGATATATACCCAACAGTAGTATTGATGAATGGTAATTCTATTTTTAATTTTTTGAGGAACCTTTATACTCTTCTCCATAATGACTGTAGTAATCTACACATTCAATAATAGTATACATATGATCACTTTATTCCACATCCTCACCAACATTTCTTATCTCTTGTCTTCTTGATAATGGTCTAACAGATGTGAAGTGATATCTCATGATTTCGATTTGCATTTCCTCATGATGAATGATGTTGAGCACTTTTTGATGTACATTTTGGCCACTTGTATGTATTTGGAAAATTTCTATTCCATCCTTCTGCCTACTTTGTAATCAGAGGAGATGAAGGAAATCTCCATAGCTTCTGCCCAACTTTCCTGTGGACCTGAAACTGTTCAAGAAAAATAGAATCTATTATTTAAAAAGGAGTTAAGAGAAAATTGAATAATAGACAAAAACTATCCATTCATTTAGCTCAAAAGAATATAAAAAAGAAATAAAATAAGTTACAATGAGGCCAAAAAGCAAACTGCAATAAGATGAAATTATTCCTCTAAAATTTAACAATTACATTAAATGCAAATACACTGCACTTGAAAGACAGAAGTTATCAGGATTGACACAGTAATCTTCAGCAAAGAAAAATAATGGACTGGGGCACTTGGGTGGCTCAGCCTGTTAAGTGGCTGCCTTCAGCTCAGGTCATGATCTCAGGGTCCTGGGATCGAGCCCCACATCAGGCTCTCTGCTCAGCAGGGAGCCTGCTTCTCCCTCTCCCTCTGCCTGCTGCTCTGCTTACTTGTGCTCACTCACTGTCTCTGTCAAATAAATAAACAAAATCTTAAAAAAAAAAAGAAAAAGAAAAGTAATGGACTAATAATACCTGCATCAATTTGATAAATCCCAGAACAGAGACCACACACTATGAATAAACGCTATGATTCAATTTACATGAAGTTATACAATAGACAACACTAAAACAGAGTGATAGAAATTGGGACAATAATTGCATCTGATGGTGTTAACTGAAAAGGAGCATGACAGACCTTTCTGAGTCAATTAAAATATTCTAGATCTTGAATTTGTTAATGGCTATGTGAGTATTTACATTTATCAAATTCATCAAACCACATATTCAAAAGGTCTGCATTTCATTGCATGTAAAATTTATCTCAGAAAAAGATTTATATTACTAAAAAAAAATACCTTGCCACATCTCTAAGCACCTCCCCAAAAAAATGCCTATCAAATTTAGTGATCCTTTCCAGAGGAAAAAAAGCAGAATCTTGACTGTCATTAAGAATTTCAATCATATGAGTAGAAGATGTACGAATATTTGTTGGAAATGAGTATATCACAGTGACTTTGAATAGCTGCTTTAGACTTCACCAAAATGAAAACATTTTACTGAAAATTATGTCATTCCAAAGTGAAAAGCCAACCCACAGACTGAGAGAAAATACTTGCAAATCATATATCTGAAAAGGAACTTGACTTCAGACTCTATAAAGAACTCCTACCATTTAATAATAAAAAAACAATAACCCAATTTAAAATTTGGCAAAATATCTGAATAAACATATCTCCACAAAAACATACAAATGGTCAAAAGAATATGAAAAGATATTTAACGCCTTTAGATATAATAGGAAACGCAAACCTCACCCATATTGAGATACCACTTCCCACCCACTAGGATGTCTAGAATCAAAAAAGACAGGCAATAATAAGTTTTAGTGATAAGGTGCAGAAATTGAAGTTCTCATAAATTACTGGTGATAGTGTAGGATGGTGCAATGACTTCTGGTTTTTTTAACATTTTACTTATTTATTTATTTGTTAGAGAGAGCACAATAAGGGGAAGCAACAGGCAGAGAGGAACACAGGCTCCTCACTGAGCAAGTAGCCTATTATGGGACTCATTCCCAGGACCTGGGATCATGACCTGAGCTGAAGGCAGGTGCTCAACCTACTGAGCCACCCAGATGTCCCTGGTGCAATGACTTTGGAAAACCATGTGGCAGCTCCTCAAAAGGTTGAACATGTAATAACAGAGACCTAGCAATTCTAATCTTGGGCTCTACCCAAGGGAATTTAAACATGGAATTTAAACATATATTTTTGGGGTGCCTGGGTGGCTCAGTGAGTTAAAGCCTCTGCCTTCAGCTCAGGTCATGATCTCAGGGTCCTGGGATTGAGCCCCGCATCGGATTCTCTGCTCCGCAGGGAGCCTGCTTCCCCCACCCCCTCTCGGCCTGCCTCTCTGCCTACTTGTGATCTCTCTCTCTGTCTGTCAAATAAATAAATAAAATCTTAAAAAAAAAATAAACATATATTTTCACAAAAAGTTGTATACCAATGTTTATAGCATCATTATTCATAATAGCTAATCGGGGAACAATCTACATGTCAGTCGACTGATGAATGAGTAACCTATATTCATAAAATGGAATTTTATTCAGGGGCAGCTGGGTGGCTCAGTGGGTTAAAGCCTCTGCCTTTGGCTCAGGTCATGATCTCAGGGTCCTGGGATCGAGCCCCATATCGAACTCTCTGCTCAGCGGGGAGCCTGCTTCCCCCTCTCTCTCTGCCTGCCTCTCTGCCTACTTGTGATCTCTCTCTCTGTGTCAAATAAATAAATAAAATTTAAAAAAAAATGGAATTTTATTCATCAACATAAAGGAAAGAAATACTGATACTTGCCACAACATGGCTGAAAATTATGCAAGAACATCATGCTAATGAAAGCAGGTTAAAAAAGATAACATACTGTATAATTCCTTTTATATGAAATACCTTGAAAAAATATTCTACAGTGAGAAAAAGTAGATATGGGGTGCCTAAATGGCTCAGGTGGTTAAGCATGCAGCTCTTGATTTCAGCTCTCGTCACTAATTCAGGGTCATGATATTAAGCCCCATGTCAGGCTCTGTGCTCAGTACGGAGTCAGCTTGAGATTCCCTCTCTAAGTCTGCCCCTTCCCAACCACCAACCCACACATCGCCCATTCCACCCCTCCTCTCCTTGCACACTTGCACTCTCTCTCTCTCTCAAAAAGGAAAAAAAAAAAGTAAATTAGTATTTGCCACTAGCATCATCTAGTGATGATGATGGAGAGGACTGCAAATAGGTATGGAATTTCTTTTAGGGTAGCAAAATGTTTAAAATTAGATAGTCTTGATTGTTTCACAACATTCTACACTAAAAACTATTACATTATATACTTTAAATAAGTGAATTTCCCACGAGTAAAAGATTTGTAAATATGTATTAAAAATTAGTGCATAACAGTGACTTTGGATCTCTATTATGGTTAAAATACAACATTGTGTCTACAGTTAATGAGACTATAATCTTTATTTGAAAATTACAAACAGTAGCTCTTTAAAGTGTTCACCACAAGAAAAGTTATAACAATGTGTGGTAGTAGATGCTAACTAGATTTATTGAGCTGATCAATTTGAAATATATACAAATTCAAATCATGAGGTTATACACCTGAAACCACTAATAATGTTATATGCCAATTATATCTCAGTAAAACAAAAAGTGGAGTCTATCTCTCCATGCTTTTATCTAGGCTAAACTGATGAGACATCTCTCATGTAACCTCTAACCACATGAACAGAAGGTGGTAAAAGTGATCTTGTATAATTCCTAAAGGTTGGCTTGAGAGGCACTGAAGCTTTCATTTTTGAGAAACAACCACTTCTCTGAAACAACCATGGTGTGGTAGAGCCCAGTCTATACTCTTGAAGAATGAACAAGAATAAATAAATATTGTCCGTTTGTAACTTTCCTTCACAATAATCTTTCCTGTATGTCTTTGCACTCAAATCTTGACTACCAAGAGATGTTAGCTCTAGGTAACATCTTGGTAACTGAAGTTCTGACATCCCTAAGAAGGTAAAAGCTGAGGGATTTTTTATTCTCAAAGACCAAGAAGTAGGACATATGGAATAGTATTCAAGTTTCTATCAGTGACTTTATGCATTTATTCCTGTTCACAAAAGGTCCTCAGGGCCAATTCCAGTCAGAGGAGCTCAGAGAGTCTAATCTTGGTTCCCTGGAAAGACATCATTTATTTCATTAGAACCTAGACTCTCCCCAATTTTGGTAAAGGTGAGTCTGGTTTTTACTATTTTATTTCACAGACATGTGGTCACAGCACTGGCTGCCAACCGCTGGAGTTTTATACTTTTTGTAATTTTACATCCTTGCAGTTACAAGATGACAGATAGGACTTTGATTAGAGCCCTCATTGACAAAAATAAATGGCAACGCTTTTCATTTTCCAGATGGTTAAGTTAGTTTACATCACAGGGGAAAACAATAAAAATGTGTCTCCTTCTGTCTTCCAAACAGTGGTTATACTCCTGTCCTTGAGAAGAGCAAAAACATTTTTAAAGATGTTTTCTTGTACTCCTTAGTTTAATAGGTAAGAATAGTTTTTATGTTCCTCTGTATGTCACCTCCTTTTTCATGTAAACATAACCAGGAGAAAAAAATTTGTCACATGTCAGAGTCTCTAGAACTTTATCATATTTATGACAACTCAACAGGAATGCCTCATTTTGACAGTGTTTCAATATATCCATATCTTTCATAGTGACAGTTTTTGTTTTGAGGTATAATGCAACCTCATTAATTTATTAAATCTTCAAAATAGTCTTTATTTTGCATTTTTAGTATTTAAACAATCCAACAGCCAAGTGCACCAGAGTATAAAGAGAGACAGACAATGCTGAATTTTCACAACAGTCAATGGCAATGACAAACATCACATGTCCAGAAGATAAACTTTCAATTCAGCAAAGACTAAGATAACATTTCTGTTTTATGCCTGAGGAACAAAGCTGCCAGAAGTATCCTTGAACCTGCCCTAGATCAGCTGAACCCCACCTTTTGCAGTGACATATAAGCAAAAATGAATTTTTTATTGTATAAGCTACGAATACTAGTGGCTTGTTAAACAGGATTATTGAGCTGACTGATCCAAGAATAGCATGGTCAGACTGCAGAAGTGGGGATTGGGGCATACTCTTGAGTCAATAAAACCTCCACTATGTTTCATGTAAGGTACCTTGAAAGGAGCAGTACAAAAGGTCAAACAAGAGAGAATGGGCATGAGGGGCAGCACCTAACCTTGGGAATGTACACAAAGGACAAATTCTAAATACCTAAGCATGTAGCCAACCTCCCTCTTCACTATTTCATCCATGGATAACACATAGCAATAAGAAGGACATATTTATTATTCAAGGGTAAGTTCCCTTTCTACTTCTTTATTGATAATTTTTAAGAAGAGTGTTGACAAAAGATACATAAGAGCCAGATTCACATGGACTTCTGGAAGGCCTGTCTTCTACAGGGAAAATTAAGCAGCAAATTTATTACAGTAAGTGAATTTAATCCATTACCAGAGAACATAGCCTGCAAATGCATCAATAACAGGCTAGTTCAAACAAACAAACAAACACAAACAAAACCACCAGAATTAGGCACCAGCCCGTGCAGCTATAGACGTTTCTGTTCACCTTCACATTTCTGAATTGGAGAATCCCATCAGGATGTAATTGCCACCAGATCAGCCTCGAAACAAAATCCTTATTTAACCTGCTATTTTCCTTCTTATCTCTTTTCAATACACTTCATTATTTTTTGGTCTCCCCTTACATTCTAAGTTCCCTAACTTGTAGGCATTACATGTGTCACAGTCTTTTGGGAAGAGAAAATCTATTGCTGAAATCATCATCAACTGTGGCTAATTTCTGTAAATGCCCTCCTCATCTTAAAACCCAGATTCCTACAGATTCAGATATATAGAACAAACCAATGGTTACCAGAGGGAAGGTAGGGTGAGGAGGTTGGGCACAATGGGTAAAAAGAAGTAGAAGACACAGGTTTCCAGTTATGGAATGAATAAGTCACGGCAATAAAAGGCATAGCATAGTCAATATGGTCTATGGTATTATGGTAGCAGTGCACGGAGACAGATGGTAGCTACACTTGTGATGAGCACAGCAAAACATAGAGATTTGTAGAATCACTAGGGTGTACACCTGAAACCAACACAACATTGTGTATCGACTATACTCCAAAACAAAAACAAAAACAGATTTCTGTTGCACAAAGGACAATAATACTTCAAGTAAATACAATTCAATTTCTTCCTGGAGACTGTGTTGAAGAGAATGGAGCACCAGAAAATAACAAGTCTGTGCCTCTCATATTTGAAAACTTGGTGAACCCATCCTCTGGGACTTAGCTCCTCATGTCATGCTAGTGGGTGACCCTGGATGATGTCAGATGCCCTTCCAATTCACAAAGTCTGAGTATTCTTGTATAAACTAAGGAAATACCTCAATGCACCAAAGTGGTTCTAAGCCTATGCCCCAGTTTTCAGTTGGCTACATCTGCTTTTCAGTCTAACCTTCTTTTTTTCTTACTAGTGTATGAGCCTTCCTGAGTAGAACTGAGACAGTTTTGCATAGCATGAGTGGTGGGGGAAAAATGTCAAAATATGCTGCTTGCAGAAAGAGCACTGAGGATTAACAAAATACACCCCCAGGCATTTCAGTGTCCATCTATTCGGCTATGCGGCTACTTATTTTTTTCTTTTAAGAATTTATTTTTTTATTTGAGAGAAATAAAGAGCAGGAACTGGGGAGGAGGAAGGGGAGGGGAAAAGGGAAAAGCAGACTCCCAGTGAGCAAGTCACAGGTTCAATGCCAGGACCCTGAGATCAGGACCTGAGCCAAAGTCAAATGCTTAACCACTTAACCAACTGAGCAACCCAGACACCCTAAGCTATGTGACTTCTTAAACTCAGGGCCCTTAACAGAATGGGAGATTTTCCACATTGCATATTTACAATAAGCATCAATTTGTATATTTATGAAGGATTTTTAAATGAGGTTATAGATACACCATAGAATTACATTTAAAGGATTGAAAAGTGATGTTCATTATCTAATTTGAAACTTTTAATACCTGGAATACACCTTCAATAGGGTAATAAAAATTAATTATAGTAACATCTATAAGGACAGTGTGAATAGTGTAATTACATTGCATTACATTATTTTAGAAGCATTATTTGTTTATGTCAAGAGTTAAAATGTAGGGGCACCTGGGCGGCTCAGTGGGTTAAAGCCTCTGCCTTCAGTTCAGGTCATGATCTCAGGGTCCTGGGATCGAGCCCCACATTGGGCTCTCTGCTCAGCGGGGATCTTGCCTCCTCCTCTTTCTCTGCCTGCATCTCTGTCTACCGATGTTCTCTTTTTGTCAAATAAATAAATAAATCTTTTTTTAAAAAAAGTTAAAGTGTATAACAACACCTGTAAATTTTTTGGCATTGCTTCTTTTATTGCAAAGGATACCCCCCCAAGAATGGAGTGCTTAGGACTTATCTCTCTCTGTGAGATATTTTTCAGTCAAAAATCTCTTCCCTAGGGGCACCTGAGTGGCTCAGTGGGTTAAAGCCTCTGCCTTCGGCTTGGGTCGTGATCTCAGGGTCCTGGGATCGAGCCCCACATTGGGCTCTCTGCTTAGCGGGGAGCCTGTTTCCTCTTCTCTCTCTGCCTGCTTGTGATCTCTCTCTCTCTCCCTGTCAAATAAGTAAATAAAAATTAAAAAAAAAAATCTCTTCCCTAAAGCTGGGGATAACTGTCAAACATTATAGTATGCCCTGACAAAAGTGATATAATGTCCAGTATGTCTAAGATCATGAAGAACAGAATGTTCCAGAATATCAGACTTAAGTTCTAAAATGTCAAAGCTGAAAGGGACCTGGAAGTCATGTGATTTGACCCCTTATACAGGTTCAGAAAACTAAAGTAACAGAAATACGGTAGTTGAGGTGCCTTCTAACTTCAATTCTAACAATTATTTTTAAAGATTTTATTTATTTATTTGAGACAGAATGAGAGAGGGAGAGAGAGAGCATGAGAGAGGGGAGGGTCAGAGGGAAAAGCGGACTTCCCACTGAGCAGGAAATCTGATGTGGGACTTGATTCTAGGACTCCAGGATCATGGCCTGAACCAAAGGCAGTCACTTAACCAAATGAGCCATCCAGGTGCTCCAAGTCATGCAATTTTTGATAACAGCACACCACCTCTCTGTACTTGCTGTATTTGTTGACATTAGGATCCTGTGGATAGAATGAGATCCAACCAAGGATTTGAACTTGAGAGACTTCATTTCCCTTCAAACTTTGTGTCTCGGCACCACATTTTCCTCATGGCATTCTTCATGTCTGTATTTCTCAGTGTGTAGATGAGAGGGTTGAACATGGGGGCAATCATGGTGTAAAATAGGGCAAAAATTTTGTCATTACTGATGGAATCAGCCATGGGGACATACGTGAAGATGAGGGGCAGGAAAAACATGAACACCACAGTGATGTGTGAGCTGCAGGTGGAGAGGGCTTTGCGGCAGCTCTGGGATGAGCGGGTCCTCAGGGTGGACAGGATGATGATGTAAGAAATTACCAAGGCAACAAAGGTCAAAATGGACAGCACTCCTGTGGTGCTAATGATCACAATAACCAACAAGCTAGTGTCCATGCAAGCCAGCTTTAGCAAGGGGAAAACATCACAGAAATAGTGGTCTATCTGATTAGGTCCACAGAAGGGAAGTTCAATAATAATCAGTACCTGCAGGATTGAATGGAGAAATGCTCCAAGAATCGAGACCATCAAAAGGACATAGCACACCTGTCGGCTCATGATGACCATATAGTGAAGGGGTCTACAGATGGCCGCATAACGGTCATAGGCCATGGCCACCAAGATAAAGATCTCAGTGGCACCAAAGAAGTGGGCATAAAACATCTGGGCCATGCAGCTGTTGTAGGAGATGGTCTTCCGCTGGGCCAGAAGATCTGTGATCAGTTTGGGGGCCACCGTGGAAGTGAAGCAGACATCCATGAAAGACAGGTAGCTCAGGAAAAAGTACATGGGCTGTTCACGGAGGCGGCTGCCCCCAATAGTGAGAAGAATGAGGAGGTTTCCTGAGAGAATTGCAATGTAGCAAAGTGAGAAGACCACAAAGCAGACAACCTTTTCATCCTCATCACTAAAAAGTCCCAGGAGGATAAATTCTGTGATGTTCTCATGTCCCATTGCTTCTGTGGGTTTGATCATGTGGAGGAGAAAGTTAATGTCTGATAGTCAACTTTCAAAACTATTGATTTATTTTAAAAGTCACTCATTTATTCAATAATAGATATTGATTGTTCATCATCATACAGACACCATAATTAGTGCTAAGGGTACCGAGAGCAGTGTGCAAAATACATACAGTCTCTCCCCACAAGTGGATATAGTTCATTAGAATAGACATATACTAACAATAATTGCACAAATAATTAACTAAAAATATAATAATTCCCTGTCTCACACTTACTATGAACAAGAGGATGAATAATTAGAAGATGAAATGTTCTTTTTAGGTCAATTTTTGAAATGCAATCTCAGTGGTATACCTTAAGAGTAATTTTTGATCTCTGGTATGTATCAACAGCATTGAGTTATCTGTTCTTCAAGGGAAGTCTTGTCATTCACAGTCCTTCCCAGTGACTGAATCCTGAAAGTTCAGTTAAGTCTTTAGACATCGGTGAGCTCATAATTTTAAATATTAGATCGCTAGGTGACAATTTTAGGAAGTGTCTTTAGCACCTTTCCACGAACATTGAGCAACAATGAGATTTTAGGGGAAAAGGGGTTCTCCATTGCATTGGATTATAGTATATTTGTGGCTTCCTGTAATTGACCTCATTTCTTAGTTCACTTTCCAGCCTAACCCAGAAGTTTTCATCCCTTTGTCCCACTTTCTAGCACTTCCCAGTAGGACAGCATCCTTGGAGGGGCCAATTGCATCCAAATCTCTTCACTAGATCTGTTTTACCACCTTGTATTTCTTTGAGTTGAGCCACTTTCTCTCCTTAACAGGCTCACTAGAGGCACATAGGCTCCAATCCTGAAATATTTTAATTAAAAAGGACATGCTGCTTTGGTGCACAATATTAAACTATATCTCTTACTTCATTTTGGAAAAAATGTGTCACAAAACTGTTAAACTCAGTGCCCAGTTGGACAAAGCATAAACTCTACACACTGATGTATCAGCCTATTTTGAAAGGTTATAACAGCAACTGAACAATGCTCTTTACTTATACTTTTATAATGTTGATTTCCTATGAGATTATCTTAGAAAAATGTACAATGGGCATACAAAAAGATTTTTAATAGGATTATAGGAGTTTGTGGACTTTTGGAATGAATTCCACCCATGAACCCCAAATTAACAAACTGTGGCCTAATTTCTAAAAAATCTCAAAAAATATCACTGTCACATAAGCAAAGCCAGTAGTAATGATTCTGGGCTATGGTGTGATTTGTTTAAAATAAACGGTTCAAGATTATTGTATCTGTGAGTTACCTATTCTGTCCTTAAAAATAGAATTCTCTCATTGAATATAGAATTTTATTAAATGATATAAAAAGATTGTAACAGGTTAAAAGATTATACCATGTTTATGGTTAGGGAGGATCAATATGTAAGAAATATGTCAATTCTTCCCAAATTAATCAATACAATAAATAATTAAAACAAAAATTCTGACAAACATTTTCATGGAAAGCTGACTCCAAAATTCAGAAAGAATTAAAATGCAGAGGGGAGGAGCAAGATGGTGGAAGAGTAGGAGACCTAAATTTTGTCTGGTCCCGGGAATTCAGCTAGTTAACAAACCATTCTGAACATCTACAAACTCAACAGGAGATTGAAGAAAAGAATAGCAGAAATTCTATGAACAGAAAAGGAACCACTTTCTGGAAGGTAAGCCATGGGGAGAAGTGAATCCCAGGTGATATATGGGAAGACAGACCACGGGGGAGAAAGCCTCTGTCAGCCAGCTCCCAACAAGTGATAGAACAGTGAAGTAGAAAATAAGAACTTTTAGAAGTCCACAGAGGGATGTCACTCCAGTGGCTGTGTGGGTGGGGTGGGGTGAAGCCTCACTGGGACAGTGTGGTCTCAGGACCCTCAGGGTCATACAATGACTGAGGGTAACTGAGTGTAGCAGAGCTCCCAGGGATCAGAATGGGGAAGTTGACTGCAAAGACAGAGGCAAGGACTGGGCAGTCAACTCAGGGTTACCTTAAACCATGATCCCTGACACAGGCCACTGTTCTTCGAGCAGGGACCCCACAAGTGGCAGATCGAGGGAGATCCCTCCCTTCCTCCACCAGGAGGAGCAGCGCAGGAGCACACTGCAGGAATCTGCTGGGTTTGGAGACTCCAAACAAGGCCATGTACCAGAGATAGAAATGTTCGGTACCGGGCCAGGTGAGCAAGGAGTGCAGCTGGAGACAAGGGAGACAGGAGTGATTGACTGATTTTCTCTGAGGGCTCACTGAGGAGTGGGGCCTTGAGCTCTCTGCTCCTCCAGGCCAGAGCTCTCTGCTCCTCCAGGCCACCATTTTCATTCTCATCCTCCAAAGCTGTATGGAAAACTTTCAGGGAACAAAAGCTACTGAGAGCACACCCAAGCAGAGTACTTAGCCTAGCCCCTGAGGAAAAGACACTTGAAATCACTGCTACAGACCCCTCACCTAAAAGATCAGCAAGAACACTGAGCCAAGGTCAAGTTTGCTGATCAATGAGAACTGAAAAACTCTAGTACTAGGGGAATACACCACATAGAATTCATGGTGTTTTACCCCATGATTCTTTAGTCTTTCAAAGTAAATTGTTGTAATTTTCTTTACTTATCCCTTTTTTTTTTTTAATTTTCCTCTTTCCTATTTTAAACAACATCTTATCAATACCTTTTTAAAAATCTTCTTTAATTTTTATTTTAACAGTCATATTCTATGCCTTCATTGTATTTAATCTTATGTTTTGGATAGATATAAGGTTTTTTTTCATTAAAATTTTGGGATATAGTTTCTTCTAGCATACAAATTATACCTTAAATCTAGTGTATGGCTTTGTTCTAGTCTCCTGCCTGGTCACATTCTCTCCCTTTTTTTTTTTTTTTTAATTTTTTTCCCTTTCTTTTCTCAAGCAATTTCTAATCAATTCCTTTTTAATTTTTTTCTTTTTTTAAAAGATTTTATTCATTTACTTGAAAGAGAGAGAGGGAGATCATAAGTAGGTAGAGAGGCAGGCAGAGAGAGAGGGGAAAGCAGGTTCCCTGCTGAGCAGAGAGCCCAATGTGGGGCTCAATCCCAGGACTCTGAGATCATAACCTGAGCAAAAGGCAGAGGCTTTAACCCACTGAGCCAACCAGGCGCTCTTAATTTTCAGCTTACAGTCATATTCCATCCCTTCATTGTATTTACCCTTATTTGTGTGTGTGTGTGTGTGTTTTCCTTTCTTTAAAATTTTGGGAGGCACTTTCTTATAACAGACCAAAATATACCCAAAATCTACTGTGTGGCTCTGTTCTATTCACCAGCCTGATCATTTCTTTTTCTTTTTTTTTTTTTCATTCTTTCTTTTCCCCCTGATTGTGGGTCTATTCTGATTTGTTTAGTGTATATTTTTCTGGGGTCATTGTTACCTTTCTAGCATTTTGTTCTTACATTCATCCCTTCTTCTTTGGACAAAATGGAAAATGGAAAAAAAAAAAATCACCTCAAAAAAAAAAAAGAACAAGAGGTAGTACTACCTACCAGGGACCTAATCAATACAGACATTAGTAAGATGTCAGAACTAGAGATCAGAATGATGATTATAAAGATATTAGCTGGGCTTGAAAAAAGCATAAGACTTACTACATAATCCCTTTCTGGAGAAATGAAAGAACTAAAATCCAACCAAGTTGAAATCAAAAAGGCTATTAAAAAGGCGCAATAAAAAATAGAGGCTCTCACTGCTAGGGTAAATGAGGAAGAAGAGGGAATCAGTGATATAGAAGAGCAAATGATGAAGAATAAAGCTGAAAAAAAAAGAGATAAACAACCACTGGATCATGAAGGGAAAATTCAAGAGATAAGTGATACCATAAGGCTGAATTAGAATAATTGGGATCCCAGAAGAAAGAGAGGGGGGCATAAGGTATATTGGAGCAAACCATAGTGGAGAACTTCCCTAATTTGGGGAAGGAAACAAGTATCAAAATCCAGGAGGCACAGAGAACCCCCCCTCAAAAACAATTTAAATTAATTATCATCTAATACTATGATTACTATTAATCATCTAATAGTAAAATTTACAAGTCTTAGAGACAAAGAAAACCATGAAAGCAACTTGGGACAAGAACTCTGTAATCTGCAATGGTGGAAATATTAGATTGGCAGAAGATCTATCCACAGAGACCTGGCAGGCCAGAAAGGTCTGGCATGATATAGTCAGAGCACTAAATGAGAAAAATATGCCGCCAAGAATACTATATCCAGCTAGGCTGTTATTGAAAATATAAAGCGAGATAAAGAGCTTCCAGGACAAACAAAAACTAAAAGAATTTGCAAACACCAAACTGGCCCTACAGGAAATATTGAAAGGAGTCCGCTAAGCAAAGAGACAGCCTAAAAGTAACATAGACCAGAAAGGAACAGAGACGATATACAGTAACAGTCACCTTACATGCAATATAATGGCACTAAATTCACATATGTCAATAGTTACCCTGAATGTAAATGGTCCAAATGCCCCAATCAAAAGACACAGGGTATCAGAATGGTTAAAGAAACAAGACCCATCAATATGCTGTCTGTAAGAGACTCATTTTATTTTTTTAATTTATTTCATTTTTTCCCCAAATATGTTTATTTTTTCAGTGTTACAAGATTAATTGTTCATGCACCACACCCAGTGCTCCATGGAATACAAGCCCTCCTCAATACCCATCACCAGGCTTGCACAACCCCCACCCACTACCCTCCAAAACCTTCAGTTTGTTGCTCAGAATCCATATAGTCTCTCATGGTTCAGCGCCCCCTCTGATTCCCCTCATTCACCCTTCCCTTCCTTCTCACAATAAGTCAAGCAGAGAGAGTCAATTATCTTATGGTCTTATGTGTGTACCTAAGAGACTCATTTTAGACCCAAAGGCACTTCCACATTTAAAGTGAGGGAGTGGAAAACAATTTACCATGCTAATGGACATCAAAAGAAAGGTGAGGTGGCAATCCTTATATCAGACAAATTAGATTTTAAGCCAAAGACCATAATAAGAGATGAGGAAAGACACTATATTATACTTAAGGGGTCTGTCCAACAAGATCTAACAATTTTAAATATTTATGCCCCTTACAGGGGAGTAG